>CM054944.1:18600683-18643180 GCA_029168755.2 Tillandsia fasciculata | reverse complement strand
AGAGCTTTTCTACTCTCTTGTGAGATACCAACAAAAAGACTAAATAACTATTATACTTGAGAGGGAAAGAAGTCAAAGAAAATGTGTTCTTTTTTGTGGAGCTTTGAGCTCATCTACTTGTGCAGAGTTGGTGAAGCGACACAACGAGGGTCGAGCCGTTGTATTCTGGAGGGAACAAGTCAGTGTTCTGCTGCATCGGTTCGAAGGCTTTGCCTACCGCAGAGGGCTTGAATCTTCTTAAAGAGAGCGAGATATCCGTGCCTTGGTTTGATCGACTCGTTGATACTTTTCATATTTTATTATAGTCTAACCTCTATTTTGTATATTTATACCAACAATATTTAAAGTTGGGTCCCTGGAGGTGAGACATGCTGAGAGGCCTCTCCACGTTCGATTTCGAGCAATTTGGTGCATAAAATATTAGGCATTTTGCAATAACACGCTGTAAAAATAGTATTTTTTACGCTTTTCGGTGGATTCGGCTCGCCGAATATGAAAACGAACGTCACTACGTCATTCAGCTCGATGAGATTGACCAGGTATCGATTTTTTTTCGCCGCTTTTGGATCTCGTTAGGCCACTTTAGTTGATTCTTCAAGAACACCCCTAATATTTCAAATTTTTAAATTTAAAAAAATTTAAAAACCAAATTCAAATTTAAGTTTTACAGATATTACACTATATATCACTATTTAGTCAATTAAGTTGTACTATGGGACTTAATTATAATAATCTAAAAACATTGAGCTGCAAAACTATAACAAATGATGTACTTAATTAATTTTGAGTACCAAAGTGTGGTTGATTCTTAGTTTGGGACCAAGAGTGCAATTTAGACATGAAACAAGGACAAAAGGAAAGTCAAGGCTATAACAGTAGTACAAAAGCCTGCAGCAACTTACGTTTAGTCCACTCATCGTTTCTTTGCTGAGAAATGATACACACATACGCAGCATCACAAGAAAACAATGAGAGAGAAACAAACAAGAGGATGGGGAGAGGAGAGGAAGCATAGTTTTGAGCACCAAATAATTTAGTTCATATTTATCAATGGACTGCTATGAACGGTCGCTTGCAAATTAATTCTGGACGCTACACAACACACAAGAAGAGAGAGAGAGGAGTTCTTGGATTTGGTCCACCATGTCAATTGTGAGCCCACAAGTAAAGATATTATTTCCTTATCTCATATTTCAATCAGAGCACTGCTATCTGTACACCCCAAATGGGGTGTACATCTTACACCATATTATTTTCTTATCTCATATTTCAATCAGAGCACTGCTACCTGTACACCCCAAATAGGGTGTACATCTTACACCCATCCAATCCTGAGGTGGATATTCCTCCACTTGTCCCATCGATGGAACGAGTGGAATTCACCCCATCCAAGGATGGGGTGGATGTAGAATGTACACCCCAATTGGGGTGTACAAGTAGCATTAACCTTTCAATCCTCATGTCCATTAAATTATAATTTTTTTTAAAGTTAAAAATTATTTTCAACGGTAGTTACAGAGACACTATCAAATATAAAAAATTAATATATAATATATATATATATATATATATATATATATATATATATATATATATATATATATAATATTGCATTCCGTCTATTCTAAAATATGTATATTTAGTAAAAAAAAATTATTTTTGAATTGATAAAATACTCATTATATATTTCAAATGGGATATACAAATAGTATTATTTTTCAAATATAGACGGTTCTGAAATATACTTATATTTTTTTTTTATTTAAATGTGCACACTTCATTTATTAACTATTGCAACTTCTAATGTACTCTGCTAAAATTGAATTACAGATTCGTTAAAATAAAATTAGGGAACTTATTAGCTTTTAATTTTTAACTTTATAACATCATCCAATTCCATCCCTGGTGAAGACATGTTCAGAATAATTAAATTAAGCAAAATTATTGATTTAATCGAGAAAAACAACATAAACTAAAGAACTTATAAAATTGACTTGGGGATTATAAATCAAGCAAAAAAAATCAAGCAAAAAAAGAAAAGAAAAAAAAGATGAGTCTTACTTCAAGAGGCCAATAATTGGGAAGGGGCTTTTAAATATATATCTTATTTTTTTAAAAAAAAAATAATAATAATAATTAATAAAGAAAATGAAATGAATGATAGATTATTTTGACAGTCGTCCACAAATATGATGAAGTAGATTCCGTAAAGATATGATAAAATAGAAAAAGTGAGGAGAGAGAGAGAGAGAGAGAGAGAGAGAGAGAGTGTGTGAAAGAAAAAAAAAAAAAAAAAAAAAAAAAGGCGTGGAGTAAAATGCGATTCAGCGTTCGCGAGTCAGCTCGTGTTCGGCTCGAAATGAGTTCGAAATCGAATTGCTTGTTTAGCAAACGAGTCGAACACGAGCCGAATTTTTTAACTCGTTTAATAAACAAGCCGAACACGAGCTGGGACCAGCTCACTCGTATTCGGTTCGATAACCGCTCGAATATATATATAAACTTTACTATTTAGATTTTACCCCAACATAATATAAAAAAATTAATTTTTTATAAATTTTAATTATTAAATTAATTTTTTTTTTTAACTTTATATCTAATAGTGAGAATAAAAATCTAACTTGTTGTTTGCAAGCCGGCTCGTGTTCGGCTCGTTAATAAACGAGCCGAATACGAACCGAATTTTTCAGCTCGATATTTAAACGAGTCAACTCGTGTTCGGAACGAGCCGAACACGAGCCGACCCAGCTCGCTCGTGTTCCGCTTGTAGACACCTCTAGTGTGGAGTATGGATGGGCATCCAAAGAGACGAGTGACTTGGGATCCGCCCCAAATGGAAAGTAAGTGAGGGCAAAAAGTTAAAAATACATATATAATTTATTTTAAATTAGTTTTAATTCATCAAAAATATAAATATAAATCGGAAGATGAGGAGTGCTTTCTTTCTTTACGGAATGGAGCAATTAATGAATGAAAACAAAAATATAACAAACAGTTTTATTGAGGCCCATAATGATCAGGGCCCTCTTTAGATTTTTTTTAAAAAAATTGCATATAGTAGATCTCTAATAATTAGGCATATATAGTAAATATTAATATATTATAAATTCTAGTCTTTAAGAGGCTAAAATAAAAAAATAAAAATTATAAAATTTATGGATTTTTTATAAGATGTTTTCTTATAAAACTTGGAGCCCGAAGTATTTATAATTATATAGAGTGAAAAAAAAATATATATCAAAAAAATTTCTATGAATTATTCAATTATTGAAAAATGTCGTGGCTTCAAAGAACACTTAAGCACAATTTTGACTTTGAATCGGCAAATAAATTTTATTAAATTTGATAATTTTGTACATCAATCTTTTGTTATAATTTATTGTATAATAATATTTTTTAAAATAAACATTTTATATATTTTCAATTTTTTCTGAATTTAAATTCTGGTGTCTTAACCCGCCCTAAAGTGGGAGGTGGAAGACTCCTTTCTTGCGTGGTTATGTTCCGTTTGCATCCCTACAAGTGAGGTCCCCAACTACTCTCTTAGAAGGGAGCAGCAGTAGCAGCAGCAGCAGATATAAATTAGGCTGTCTGCGCTTGTACTGGTGCTGCTTGTCCGAGGCGATTTTGCATGTCCTCATTTGGGATCATCTTGTATTCCCCTCACCTACAGCTTATTCTGAAACTGCCCTCTCAATTTTTATTATTTTTTAATTAAATTTTATATAATTAGTTAAATTAAGAATTTTGTCAACGTGTTAATTGAAATTACTTAATTTAGAAAGAAAATAAAAAAATTAATGTATATTAAGTGTTCAATTCATTCAAGTGATCTAAACTTTTGTCTATTTACAGCTATGTATTACTGACACTTTTATAAAGTTCGTGTGTCCGTATGGGATTCGTATCCGATATGAATATTTTTTAGACGACGTGTGTTTAATATCGTGTTCATATCGATTCATAGGGCATATATTATATATATGATATATATAATAATATATATATATAGATAGTATATATATATATATATATATATATATATATATATATATATATATTCTCGACTATTATGCTATCTCGATAGTACCAAGCAATTGGTGCTACTATAAGTTTTTCGCCATTAAATCTATCCCTTTGATCATTTCCATCTCTTAGATCATATTATTTTTCCAACCATCCATTAAACCCTAGAGGCCCACTATCATCCTAACCACACATACATTCATCAAAGAGTTAAAAATCTAATAGTACCAATAACTTGGTACTATTATAATTAGGCTGGAATACTATCGATAGTATCAAGTCATTGATACTATCAATTTTTTAATCATTGGATGAAAAAATGTGCGGTTACGATGATACTGGTCCCCTAGGGTTTAGTGGGTGGTTGGTTGAATAGTAAAAATTTTAGGGGACCACTATAATCTCAACCGTACAAACTTTCATTCAAATGCTAAAAACTTGATAGCACCAATTGCTTAGTGCTATCGATAGTATTCCAGCCTAGCTCTATATATATATATATAGCTAGATTGGAATACTATTAATAGTATTAAGTCATTGGTGCTATTAAGTTTCTAACCGTTGAATTAAAATATGTGTGGTTGAGATGATAGTGGGCCTCTTGGGTTTAATGGATGGTTGAGAAAATAATAAAATACAACGAATGAAAATAATTAAAAGTATTGATCTAAGGGTAGAAAACTTGATAGTACCAAATATTTGGTACTATCGATAGTATAGTAGCCGGACTCATATCATATATAGATATATATATATATATAATATATATATATATATATATATATATATAGATATAAAAAATTAATTCTAGTTTCATATTTAATTATAAAATACTAATTTGGAAAGCAAATTAAGTAACAAGTTTTCAAGTTTTATTTTAGTATAAAATTAATTTATGCTAATAAAAAATAAAATCAACTAAGTTGATTTTAAATCGCTAGATCTTAATATGACAAAAAAAAAAATTCAATCGGTATGATTAAAATCGAACCAGTTCTCCAATTTCATAATTAAACCATCAATTTGACTGATTCAAAATAATTTTTGAATTTATCAAGTTTAAAGAATTGAACCAAACTATTTTATTAACTGGATCACGAAGGAATGGTGGAATCCGCCAATTCAACTAGATTTTTAAAAAGTAATATTGTCGTACATTTCATTTAGAATGTGCGGTATATACCTCATATATTTCAGAATGAAAAATTTTTCACTTATTATTTCAAAATAATTAATAAAATTTATTTTATTTAAAAATAGATAAAATATATATATATTATTTTATTTTATTTTATTTTTATTTTATTTTTTTTTTAAGGTGCACGTACTATTAGTTTTTTTCATTTTTAAATCGTTGCTTGTGAGAGGGTGAGGAGGGAGGAGACGTGAGGTGGGGGTTTGTTTGGGCTGGTGTGTTGTGGTCTCTTTGGCTTTATTTATATGCTGGGTCACTTTATATTCACAAGGAAAGTTCTCAAGAGGGTTGTCCCTAAAAAAGAGAGTATTAAATGCCGTATCAATCAAATACATGAGACAACGTAAAATTCATATATACTAGTCACTCGGACCTCATTATATATTTGTATTCTCCATCCAACATAATATATATATTAAAGTTTTATGTATATTCTCTTCTTTTTTTCTTTTTTTTTGGTGAGTTATTGTACTGAAAACAATTTTAAAAAAATTATAAAATTTGTTTATTAGAATGTTTAATCTTTCTAAAAAAGATTACAACTCATAGGATGATTTAATTAAAATATGAGATTATATCTATATATATATATATATTATATATATATCTATATATATTATATATATATAAGTCCGGCTATTATACTATTAATAGTACTAAATTATTGGTGCTATCAAATTCTCTACCCTTAGATCAACTCCTTTGAACATTTTCATCTATTAGATTTTACTATTTTCCCAACCACCTATTAAACCCAAGCAGCCCACTATCATCTCAACCACATATTTTTTAATTTAAGTGTTAAAAACTTAATAGCACCGATGACTTAGTACTATTAATAATATTCCAGTCTAGCTCTATCTATAAAGGATGGAACACTATTAACAATACCAAGTCATTAGTGCTATTAAGTTTTTAACCCTTGAATTAAAAGATATATGGTTGAGATAGTAGTGGGCCCCTTGAGTTTAATAGATGGTTGAGAAATAGTAAAATCTAACGAGTGAAAATGATCAAAGTGGTTGATTTAAGAGTAGAAAATTTAATAGCACCAATAACTTGATACTATTAATAGTATGGTACCGGACTTATATATACACACACACACACACACACACAACACATATATGTGTGTGTGTGTGTGTGTGTGTGTATATATATTATATATATAATATATATTATATATATAATATATAGAGATAGAGAGAGAGAGAGAGAGAGAGAGGAGAAAGAAGAGGAGAAGAGAGAGAAGGTGCTGGAATGCTATTGATAGCAACAGCCTAACTTGCCACCCATTTTGTAGCCCTTTGATCGCATTGAGATTGTGCAAGCTCTTGTTAATTAAAAAGAAGAACGTTTTACTTTTTACTGTTTCTTTTCTCTTTTTTTCATTAAAGAGCTTTCACGAATCCAATGCGATCCAAGTGGCTACAAAATGATTGGCAAAGTTGGGCTCGTACTATCAATAGCATTCCAGTACAACTCTGTATATATATATATATATATATATATATATATATATATTATATATATATATATATATATATATATATATAGTATTAATAATATCAAGTTATATGTGCTATTAAGTTTGTGATATTTGGATTAATTAAGAGATGTGTGATTAGGATTGTGATGACCCGGATCTCCGCGAAGGTCTTGCGGAGTGAATTGTGGTTTTTAGAGGCCTACGATGTGTGTTGGAGATGGTTACGCGCAAATCAGACCTCAGAATTGGACCCGGCGTGAAATTTGGATTAATAATACCTGTCCGAATGCCTTTGACAAATTTTAGAAGTGGAATCTGGTAAAACAGATATCGGATTTGGACTTAGTGCGCAAAAACGATGAAAATGGACTATTTACTTATATTTTTTGGAGCCCGGACGCCTGAAAATGGATTTCGAGGCATAAGGTTACTGTTGCGGCGGCCGGGGCAGCGTCGGTAGGCAGCGGAGCACGACGGCGCGGCTGCGGGCAGCGGCGCGGGCTGGCCGGTCCACGGGACTTCCTAGTGCACCGGGACCAGCGAGCGGGGCGGTTGGACACATGGCGGGCTCCCATTCGTTGGGCGGTGCGGGAGTCAAGGCGCACGGTGAACCGCGCAGGACACGTGGCACGTGTCCTTTGGCGGGCGCATGGACCTGGCTTTTCCAACGTGGACTGCGGCCCATGCACCCCGCCGTAGACCGCGCTGCCACGCGGCGCGCCGCGATTGGCGGGCACGCGTGCGCGGGGCACGCGGGTTGCGGAGCGGGCCACGTGGCTCGCCCGGGAGATTTCGGGCGCACACAGTAACGGGCCAGGCCGAATTCGGGCGCCCGAATCCTGCGCCCGAATCCGAATCCCCTCTTTTGGTGGGCTTGGGTTATAAATAGCCCATTTGGGGCTTCGTTTGTGGGATTTTCCTCCGAGTGTAGAGTACCGGATTTGGGTGTAGAGCACCGACTCCGCAGTTGTGCATGGTGGGTGGATACCACTTGGGACATGTGTATTTTATTATTACAGTGGAGTTCGGGAGGTTTCGGATCGATGCGGGAGCCTCCAGGGTGAAAAGTGAGTTGGCGGCGTCGACAACAGGAGTATCAGCCTGCGGATGGGCCTTGGGAGCTTGGAGTTCCGGAACTGGATGCTGGGTTCTGGAACTGATGGTTTGGCTCCGGAACCGAGCCCCGTGTTCCGGAACAAGGTGTTGGGTACCGGTACTGGGAGGGGAGTACCGGTACCCCAGTCTCCAGATTCGGGATTTTGGCTGATTCTTATTTGAGTGAGGGCTTTTTGGTCATTTCACCTCCTAGCTACCTCGCCACCTTCATTAAATAGCCAGCTACCACACCTTCTTCTCCATTACGACCTGAGGAAGAGAAGAGAAGAGAAAAGAGGAGTGATCAAGTGTTGGTGCTTGTCCTGCTGAGAGAAGGTTGAGCGGAGTTGCGCGCGCGCGTCAGGCTGCATACGAGATGAGTTTGATGTTTCTCCAAGTTTGGATTTTTGGATTTTTCTATGGATTTTGAGTGAGATTTTGAGCTTGGATTTGATTGCTTTCCTTCCCTCTTTTTCCCTTCGCCATGAGGAGCAGCTTGCTGCGTGGGCTGTGGTTTTTGGAGTTGCACTGCGCGGAGCCGACGACGGTGCATGCATGCGTGCATGCTGTGGGCTGGCAGCGGAGAGGGCTGGAGCACGCGGGGACCTTGCTGAGGGACTTAGGAGGCAGCGGTGAGCTTCGGGGGATTTTCCGAGACACTCGACAGTGTGCGCGCGCGCGGGGTGCAGTTTCGGCAGATTGTGGGTTTGGCGCTTCCCCGACTTCGGCTTTGCCTACGAAAAGCATTCTAGGTGGGTTGGAAACTCTTCCAAACTGTATGGAATGCCTTCTAATGCTTCTGTATGCATGTTGATCATGTCTAGTATGTCTATTTTTACAGTTAATAAATCTGATAGTTGCCTTGGAAATTACAGAAAATTTATCGAAATCCTAGATTATTTTTAGTATACTCCTGGTACAGTATGACACTAGATTTCATGGTTTGTTGGCATCATATTTGCACCTGGACTATTTTAAAAATCAAGAAAATCGTTTTATTGAAAATCAACATTTTTAAGAATGGTTTTTAAATTTTGAGATCGCCAGAGGGGTGGCATGGGTTCAGGGTGCATTTGTCCTCGCGCCTGGGGGCCGAGTAGATTTTATTTGACTTAGAGGATGTGTTGCTAGTGTCTTGGGGTTTTGGGGGGGTATATCAGATTGGGTCGTGGAGTGTTCTCCGACCTAGACATGAGTGTGGGATGTTGGCATTCGAGTTTCCGATCTGTTTGATCGTGGATTGTAGCCTGCAGATGCCGCTTTTTATGCCAGACGAGACACGCTTGAGCTCGGTGGGGTCGCTCCCCTCGAGTTACGCTCCAGATGCGATGATGATGATGCGCCTAGTTGATACACTAGAGGTCGCTTTGCGTGATACCGAGATCGTCTGATAGGACGCCCTAGTTGATACACTACGGGGCGCAGGCTTGACTGGACCCGATGTGGCAGTCACTGAGATTGGGTTATGTGAGCAAGTGGATGCATAGAATGTTCTTAAATGAGTTTTTCCTTTGAGCAAGATACTTGAGGCATATTAGCTGTAGTTTTATTCCAGCTTTCATATTATCTATCTGCATGCCTATCTGTTTTTGCCTCCAGTAGACTTAGTGGGCATACCGTGGACATTGGTGACGGTACCCACTGAGAATTACCTTTTGCAGTAGTTCTCACACCCGCTGTGGTGACAGGTTTTCCTGAGGCGGCTGTTCCGGCTTCAGCTCGTGCGGAGACAGCAGATCGAGGTAAGGTCGTGGCCGACTAGTTTCTTACCCGAGTCTGTCTAAGAGTCAGAGGTAGAGGTACCCTATATTTTTGAGTTTTCACTTTTGTACTGGACAGTCTGTGATTGTATTTATTTTCATAGTGAGATAACTATGTATTTTTTTGGATCTTTGGATGTATGTTGATTCAGATGTTCAGTTATGATTTCTGTAGCTTTAGTTTCATTCCAGCTCTGATATTTGTTTAGCTATAGATCTTACTTGCCGGTAAGTCGCTTCGTTTGTGCGGGGTTTCCCGTGCAAATGGCGGATCTGTTGGCGAGCCCGGGTCGCAGTTTCGACCGCGGGGCGTGATACCGAGCTTCTAAGCCCATCTTCGGCAGGGAGCATCGTCTGCGAGTCTTCTTCAATGTTTGGGATCCTGGAGATTTTTGGGAGTCGTGCCATCTGCGTTCTTCTCGACATCGCGAGTTTCGACGCGCCTTTGATACCGAGTTTTTTCGTCGGAGCTTCTTCCGCGAGCTCCCTAAGACTGACGGTAGGGAGTTTTTGGCCGATTTTCATGGCATCAGTTTCACGAGAGGTAAATCTTCGTTTTTTGTGTTTTTCGCTCCTCCCAGTTTTGGATTTTTATTGGGATTTTTGGAACATCTTTGAACCCCTTTCTTGCTGGTGATTTTCATGGATAGCGGAGCTTGTCGGATTTTTATCTCCACGCTCGGTTATCGGATTTCGACCTGTAAGGACTCGATCGACATCTACGCTTCGCGAGGATCACAGCCATATTTTTATTGGAATTTCTAGAGATCATCTCACAGGTGATATTTTGGATTCTTTCAGACTTATCTTTCCGCAGATTTGTGATCCTTGGGATTTTTGCTTACCGCGATGTTTGGACTGTATCTTTGTGCCCAGGAGAAGTTTTCTGGTAATTTCGGGCTCGTTGGAATCGTGGGAATCTGAGGATTATCCCCGTTCAGTTTCAGCCCATTTGTACCTTGGATCGACGCGCACATTCAGGTGGGTTGCTTCGTCTCTAAAACCGGTGGACGATTCTCTAATTATATGGAATAGCAAGCATGCATCATTGCGAGATGTGTTAGGAAGCATGTTAGGAAAAGAGAGGATATTTTTCTTGTGTTGTTATTGAGATCATATCGGTTAATGCTTCCTATTTGTGTTAATAATTGTTATTAATAGAACTTGACCTAGCACCCTATCAGATGATGTATGTTCAACCAGACTAGTAGAAAAACCCCACTTGAGCTAGGTTCATTTATACTTTAGACATCCACATTTTACATTCTATCCCTCGACATAGTGTTTTCCTCACCCAGATAGTGGGCCGAGTGGTCGAGATTTCTCTTAGTGTAGGATGCATGTTACACTCGTGCTTGGGGGTCAAGTGGAGTCTGGTAGATATAGCTAATCTTGTACCAGTGGCGGGAGCCGTTTGGGTAAACGGTGGTCCCGGGTTGTCGAGTTCTTCGATTTATTTGTCGCCGCTATGTTCGTGGCAGTGGTGTACCGGTGATAGCAGGATCTTGAATCCAGAATCTTTTTGAACACACATGATTTCAGTAAACTAATATTTTTCTTCCAAATGTCGAAGGGTCGCCGGAGTCGGTTCTTGTCTGATTGGGCGAAGGCATTAGCCCTTCGGGGTTTGAGAATAAAAACTTATTTTCTAACTGATTTTTCTAAAATAGTTAAAATTCATTAAAATGGATTTTCTTAAATCAAGATGGTTTTACAAAAAGGACTTTTAGTCCTCACCCCGCGTGGATTCGAGTGAAAATAGTTTTCGGTAATAAATATCACCCTTTATGTAAACTTTTTCACCCGGGAGAGTTCGAGTAATCTAGATTCTAAGGGCTGCCTTTTTCTTTGGGTCGAGAACAACGAGAGGCTATGCCTAGAGCCTATTCTTGTTTAATTTGGGTTGTAGGTTCTAGTCTTTCGGGGTTTTCGAACCCTTCATTGTTGTCGGTTGTGGAGTATACCCAGCAAGTGAGTTTGCATGTTGAGTTGACGTCCTATTTGGGGAGTCGTTGGATTGACAAAGGTCCTGGCTATCGAGTATTTCCAGCCCGTGAGTTAGAGATGTGATGTTGGTTACTGTCGATCTTCCTAATCGTAGATTTGAATTATAGCATGCATGAGCCATATTGAGCTCGATAGAGATGCGCGGATACTTTCCTCGGTAGTGTCGCGCCCCTCGAGTGCCGCTCCGGAGCTAGGCCTGTTACTTTGCTATCGCGACTTGTCGACGCAGTCCTTCTGGCTGGGTCAGTTTTGGCAGTCACGGACACCCTACGTAAGTCCAGTCCTCCGTGGATGTAATGGCAGTAGGTGGGCGCAGGTTTGACTGGACCCTATGTGGCAGTCACTGTGATTGGGTTGATTGAGTATATTGGGTTAGAGTCGATGCATCATTTCATCTGTATCACCCTTTGAGCATTGTAGATAGAGGCATGATAGCTGTAGATTTCTTTCCAGCTTATCTTTACCTTATTTCAGTTTTCATGTTATTTTATGCCTCTAGTAGACTTAGTGGGCTGACCGTCGGGCTTGGTGGCGGTACCCAGTGAGAGCTACGTGACGGTGTAGTTCTCATACCCGCTGTGGTGATAGATTTTTTCGAGGTAGCTGTTCCGACTTCTGTTCGAGCGGAGATAGCAGTTCGAGGTGAGGGAGTCACGAGCTAGTTCCCTACCCGTCCTTGGAGTATAGTGGTACCCTTTTTGGAGCTTTGTAGTATAGTCTGCTGGATTCTAGTACATAGTTGCTTTTGAGAGTTTTATTTTTGAGAGACTTATGTATTGTGAGGTTCAGACTTGTACTATTTGGAGATGTATTATCTTATTTCAGTAGTATACTTTTCAGCTCTGATATCTGTATAGTTGTAGTATTATTTTTTGCAGGTTAGACGCTTCGTCTATACGGGGCTTTCCGTATGGGCGGCGGATTTGTTGGCGGGCCCGGATCGCAGTTTCAACCCTGGAGCGTGACAAGGATGATAGTGATCACCTAAGATTTAGTGATTTGTTGAAAAAATAATATGATCTAAGAGATGTAAATGATCAAAGGAGTTGATCTAACGTCAGAAAACTTGGTAACACCAAACGCTTAGTGCTATAGATAATATGATAGTCAAACTATATATATATATATTATATAATATATATTATATATATATATATATATATATTAAATTGAGCTCCTATATATACTTGATACTTTGTGAGTTTTTGATTCTTAGATGTAGGATTGTGTAGTTAGGATGATAGTGATTCTATAGGCTTTAATAGGTGATTTAGAATAGTATAACTTAAAAGGTGGAGTTTATCAAAAAGTTATATCTAAAACTTACAAGTACTAAGTGCTTAGTGTGCGTAGTGTGTGTGTGTGTGTGTGTGTCTATATATATAATATATATATAATATATATATATATATATATATATATATATATATATATTATATATATAATATATATATATATATATATATATATATATAGTATATATATATATATACTTCAAAAGGACAAGCCCAATTATACTTGTAATTTTTTTACCATTTAATTTGCATTCAGATTTGTGTTATTGTAAAGTCAACTAAAAAGATAGAAATAGCAAAACAATAGCACAAACGTCAATACAAATCTAATAGTAAAAATTCACAAATATAGTTGGGCTTATGTTTTAGGGTATATATATATATATATATAATATATATATATATATATATATATATATATATATATATATATATATATATAATATATATATATAGTCCGGCTACTATTCTATCGATTGTATCAAGCATTTGGTACTATCAAGTTTTCTACCCTTAGATCAACTCCTTCAATTATTTTTACCCGTTAGATTTTACTATTTTTTCAACCACCTATTAAACCCAAGGGGCCCACTATCATCTCAACCACATATCTTTTAATCCAACGGTTAAAAATTTAATAGCACAAATGACTTGGTACCTACGTATCACGGACACTTCTATAAGTCTCGCGTGTCCGTGTCGGACACTCGCATATCCGTATCGGACACGTATCCGATGTTGACACTTTTTGGATGCGTGTTAAAAACCGAACCATAGTGCATCTAATTTAAAAAGTATATATATATATTATATATATATATATATATATATATATATATATATATTTTTTATTTATACATATATAATGTGATATGATAAATATTTTAGCTTTTTGATGAGTACATATAATTTTTTTTGTGAACAATATAAATAAATTATGCGTGGTGGAGAATATTTTTCTTAAAATATATGAATTATCAATGAAAAATTTAATAAACTTTCATTCGTATGAGAAATATAACAATATTTTATCAAAATTTATATTTTATATATAATAAACATATATTATTATATTAATAATATTATATTTTATTATCTGTATTCATACCGTGTCCGTGTCCTAATTTTTTGGAAGTTGCTGAGTCGCCGTGTCCGAGTCGTGTCGTGTCCATGTCCCGTATCGGTGTCCATGACGCTTAGCTTGGCACTATTAATAGTATTCCAACCTAGCTCTCTCTCTCTCCTCTCTCTCTCTTCTCTCTCTCTAAATATATATATATATATATAATATATATATATATATATTCCAACCTAGCGCTCTCTCTCTCTCTCGCTCTCTCTCTCTCTCTCTCTCTCTCTCTCTCTTCTCTATATAATATATATATATATATATATATATATGATATATATATAATATATATGCTACAACAAAATTAGATTATAGGGATATATTTTTATGACATTTTGTATAAGTGTCCTATTATATTCCATATCTATATCCAAAAATTAAATTATAAGGACATATTTTTGGAGTACATTATAATAATGGGTCGCTATACGCCCTAATGACTGCACATATAGCAACACTAATAATAAGTGTCGATATTTTTGTCAGCGACATTTTTTTCAGATTTTAGAAATATTTAAAAGTGTCTCTATAGCATAATTTTGTTACTGTGTACACACACACATATTTTATATATATATATATATATATATATTATATATATATATATATATATATATTATATATATAATATAGTATAGATATATATATATATATATAGCGTAGGGCTACTATACTTTTTTGAGTATAAACTCTTTTGTAATCATAACTTTTCCGCTCTTAGATGAAGAGATGTGCGGTTAGAATGATAGTGGTCCCCCTAGGGTTTAGTGGGTTGTTAGTGAAATAGTATAAATCCTAGAGGATAACTATAATCCTAGCCGCTCATTCCTTCATCCAAGGGCCGAAAATTTTTGAGTACGAAAAAATTTTACTCATAAAAGTAGTCGGATATCATATATATATATATATAGATATATAATATAATATATATATATATATATAATATATATATATAATATATATATATATATATATATATATATAGTCCGGGCTACTATACTATAGGTAGCACAGATGCCTCCTTGCTACCAAGTTGTTTTCAATGATGTGGCTTCTGAATCAACGATCGGTTCCGTTAGACTTGATCTACACTATTGAAAATATCTAGAAACTAAATTTCATATTTTTTTGACATTATTTACCAAGCGATCAAAGGGGTTTCAAATATGGCAGTTTTAATGGCCGATGTCGTACGTTTGTAAGTTCAACGATATAGAATAATTTAAATAACATGAAACTTTAATAGAAAATTCTACTTAACATAAAGAATAAGATCAAAATTTTTTATTTTAAATTTAATTATTTTATCACTGTTTTTTATGAAATTTTTATTGTCAATCGTTTATTTTTAGACTACTCATTTGATATGTAAATAATGTCGAAAAATTAAAATTTTCGCCACTCGAAGAAGCGACACGAAGCGTATACTATCGGTTAAAGACAACAACCGATAGAAGAGGGACCCGCGTCGTGACTAAGACTGACCTCAATCACGTGAGAATGTGGTGCATGACATATGTCATCGGCTAAGGGTATCAACTGATAGAAGGAGCGGCCAACAAGAGGATTACCCACCTCACCCAGGGCCGACCTCGGTCGAAAATGACAGACCATCAGTCGAGTGATGAGGGAGGCGAAATTAGAGTCAATTCTCGGCTACTTAAGTCGAAGAAGGAAAGACTTGAAGGGAAAGAGCGCGAGATTCGGGCGCGAATCTCGTAACTGACTCCGGAAACGACAAGCGGCCCCCAATATTAGAAAGCACCGAATATCACGTTTCGGCGCGTCGATAAGGGTTTGAACTTGGACGAAAAAATGACTATCATCCTATTTGAGAAAGTTCAACTCAAAAGAAAGTAGTTGATGATTTTTTGAGAATTCTCCCCTAAATCATGCCGATTATTCAAATCGGCGATTATACGCATGGTTCGGGAATGTATAAATACCCGAACCATCGAAGAAAAAGAGATCCTGCAATACTGCTTTTCTAGGAGTAGTTTTAATTGTAATTGGTTACTAGTTCCTCTTGTAACCCTTTTCTCAAGTAGTATAATTTTTAATAGGCTCCTTGGTCGTGTCAAATTTCTGTCTCTATATTCCGATTCCGCTACTCTAGGTCGAACTCTCTCTCTCTCTACCTTCATATTCCGATTCGGCTATTCTAAGCCGGACGGTCGCGAGAGTTTGATTGAGAAGAACCCGACCGAACGGATCCCTCCTCGAACCAATCGCTTGATCCTTTGGCACGCGATGCATTACATCTCGAGGATCATCCCACCGGGTTGACGACCGAGCCCGGTCAACGATTAGCGCCACATTATTGGTCCCAACAACTTTCTTGGGGTATAAACCCCTTTGTACTTATAACTTTTTCGCCCTTGAATAAAGGGATGTGCGGTTATGATGATAGTGATCCCCCCTACGGTTTAGTGGGTTGTTGGTGAAACAGTATAAATCCTAGGGACCACTATAATCCTAACCGCACATTCCTTCATCCAATGATCGGAAAACTTATGAATACGAAGGGGTCTATACTCATAAATGTATAGTAGCTGAATTCTCTCTCTCTCTCTATCTCTCTCTCTCTCTCTCTCTTATATGTATATATATATATATATATATATATATATATATATATATATATATATATATGAGTAGAGCTTATATATACTTTTAAAGTATAAGTCCAGACTTTACAATAGCAAATCTTAATATAAATTTAATAATAAAAAATTTACAAACATAACTGGGCTTATGTTTTTAAAAGTATATATAAGCTCTACTCATATATATATATATATCTATATATATATATACTATATATATATATATATATATTATATATATATATAATTGAGCTCCTATATATGCTTGTAAAAGTATCAAGTTATTTAGATGTAGGAATGTACGATTAGGATGATGGTGGGCCCCTTGGGTTTAGTGGGTGGTTGGTAGAATAGTATGATCTAAGGTGTAGAATTAATCAAATGGTTAGGTCTAACGGCAAACAACTTACAAGCACCAATTGTTTGGTGCTTGTACAAACACAGTAGCCGGTCTATATATATATATATATATATATATATATACTATATATATATATATAATATATATATATATATATATACACACACACACACACAAACACACCACAACACACGGCTACTATGCTGTCGATAGCACAAAGTATTTAGTGCTATCAAATTTTTCACTGTTAAATCTATCTCTTCAATTATTCTCACCACTTAAATCATACTATTTTTTCAATCACCCACTAAATCTAAAAGACCCGCTATCATCCTAATCAAATTTTTTTAATCTAAAGGCTAAAATACTTGACGCTGTCGATAGTATATATATATATATATATATATATATATATATATATATATATATATATATATAATTTGTAGGCAATAGCCTGCACACACAAAGAATTTTTTTTAAAGAAAAAAAACTGCTCAAGAGTTTGGAGGATTCTAACATTGAACATAAAAGTTTGGAATCACTTGTGCAGTTGATTTGCACATTTGGGATTACTGGCGGTACACTTTTATTTACCCATCTGGGATCCGTCTAATGGCTCTTAATTGGTTTGTTTATGGGCAAAAACATATTCTCTCGGCACACGGCATTACATCCAAACACTGGACCTTGCATGTCACTTGTCAACATCTTCCGAAGTGCAAAATTACATGCTTTCATATGTGCATTATTTAGTTCGTTTCCTACTGTTGCTTGAGCTAACTAACTTGTGTACTGTACTGATAGTTTAAAAATTGATGATTAATAATCGAAATAGTAAGTTTAAAATCTAATTTTTTTATATTTAAAAATAAATGAACGAAATAAATAATATATTACTATTCTCTCAAAACAAAAATAAAAAAATCTTGTGTAGCATAAAAATTTTCATTTCAAAATTGGTAAATATGAACCGCAGCCATCGTAACAGAGGTAGTACCAAGTTATTGATACTATCAAATTTTCTACCTTAGATAAATCCTTTTGATCATTTTCATCCGTTAAATTTTATTATTTTTCAACTATCTATTAAAACCCAAGTGCTCATTATCATCTCAACCACATATTTTTTAATCCAAGGGTTAAAAACTTAATAGCACTAATAATTTTGTACTATTAATAGTATTCCAACCTGCTCTCTCTCTCTCTCTCTCTCTCTCTCTCTCTCTCTCTCTCTCTCTCTCTCTATATATATATATATATATATATATATATATATATATATATATATAGTTCGGCTACTGTACTATTGATAGTACCAAGCATTTGGTGTTATCAAGTTTTTCACCATTAAATCAACCCCTTTGATTGTTTTCATCCGTTAGATCATATTATTTTTTCAACCACTCATTAAACTCTAGGTCCCACTGTCATCCCAGCCATATATCTAGTAAACCAAAGCTCAAAAACTTAATAGCACCAATGATTTAATGCTATTAATAGCATAGTAGTATGTATATATATATATATATATATATATATATATATATATATATATATATATATATATATATATATATAGTAGAGCTTATATATTCTCAAAAGCATAAGTCCAAATGTGCTTGTGAACTTTTTACCATTGGATTTGTATTGGGATTTGTGCTATTTACTTTTTCTTTCTCTATTTAATTGACTTTACAAAAACACAAATCTCAATACAAATTCAATGGTAAAAAATTCACAACCACATTTAAGCTTGTGTTTTTGAGAGTATATAATCTCTATTATATATATATATATATATATATTATATATATATATATATATATATAAAGAGAGAGAGAGAGAGAGAGAGAGAGAGAGATAGCACCAAGCCATTGATGCTATCAATTTTTTAGCCATTTAATTAAAAAATATGCGGTTATAATAATAGTAGTCTCCTAGAATTTAGTGGGTGGTTGGTTGAATAGTAAAAATTTTAGAGAACCACTATAATCTCAATTACACATCCTTTCATCCAAGAGCTAGAAACTTAGTAACACCAGTTGATTTGTGCTATCAATAGTATTGCAGTCGAACTTTTATATATATATATATATATATATATATATATATATATATATATATATATATATATATATATGAGCTAAAATGTTATCAATAGAAAATGGGTTTCGTCGCCACCTATTTGTTTTCAATAATGAAACTTTCAAATCCATGATCGGCATTGTTAAATATAATCTAGACTACTGAAAGTATCTAAAAATTAAATTCTAAATAATTTCCACATTATTGACCTAATGATTCAAAAATTACAAAATATGTAATTTTAATGGTAGGTATGAATCTATTACTCATTTAACAGTATGAAAAAATCTAAATTAATTAATTTTTAATTATTTTAAAAAATTTTATTTAAAATAAAATTTATACTCTCAATCTTAATTACAGGTCTCTAATTATCACTTTTTTAAAAAATATTTATCTTCAATCGTTCATTTTTATGCCTACTTAATCCATAAGAAAAAAAAAATATCAAAAAATTATAAAATTTAATTTTCAGATAGTTTAAATAGTTTAGATCATAATTTACGATATCGATCATCATTGTGGAAGCTCTATCATCGAAAATAAATAGGTGACAATAAAATTCGTTTACTACTAATAGTATTCCAGCCTAGCTATACACACACACACACACATATACATATATATATATATATATATATATATATATATATATATATATATAGCATAAAATTACTATATTCTTATCAGTATAATTCTTTTTGTACTCATAATTTTTTCGCTCTTGAATAAAGAACGTGCGGTTAGGATAATAATAATCCCCCTAAAATTTCGTGGATTGTTGGTAAAATAACATAAATTCTAGGAACTACTATAATCGTAACCGCACATTCCTCCATCCATAGACCGAAAACTTTTAAGTACGAAAAAATTTTACTCATAAAAATATAATAATCAGACTATATATATATATATATATATATATATATATATATATATATATATATATAAGCTCCTATGTTTGTAAAAGCACCAAGTTATTTATGCTGGTGAATTTTTTACCCTTGGATATAAAATGTGCGGTTAGAATGATGGTGGATCCCTTAGGTTTAGTGGGTGGTTGGTAAAATAATATGATCTACGGGATAAAATTAATCAAAGGATTATATCCAACGGTAGAAAACTTACAAGCACCAATTACTTGGTGCTTGTACAAACACAGTAGCCGAATTATATATATATATATATGTATATATATAGAGTTGGGCTGGAATGCTATTGATAGCACCAACCCAACTTTGCCACCCATTTTGTAGCCGTTGGACGCATTGAGATCCGTGTAGCCTCTTTAATGAAAAAAAGAAAAAAGAAAAAGTAAAAAGAAAAAGTAAAAAGTAAAAAAATTTTCTTTTTAATTAAATGGCTTGCACGAATCTCAATGCAATCTAATGGCTACAAAATGGGTGGCAAAGTTGGGTTGGTGCTATCAATAGCATTCCAGCCCAACTCTATATATATATATATATATATATATATATATATATATATATATATATATATATATATATATGCAATAAATAGAGGTCAGAGTCAACTGAATTGGGTTTAGTGAAGCTATTTCCTAATTACATAATCATTTATAACTTCAACCACCTGACTATTCTAGGATTTCTAAGTATCTAATCTAATTAAATTTACGTCAAACTAGCCTTCCAATGGTATTACACCAAGTGGCACAGTTTCAAAGCAAAAAACTGCAGAGTCGACCCAAAGCTTAAAATTTGTACTCCACGGAACAAATTTATTTAATATACTTTACTAAAACGTAATGATCCAAATTTATTCTAAAAGTAAAATTCAAATTATACAATGCAATTTCATTATTTTAAAAAGATATTTTTTTACTAAGACATGCTTCTCGCCAAGAAAGCTTAGCGAGACGCTTGACATCCGATCTAGATTCCCAGTATCTGACTTTGATCAGGGACGAACAAGACTTCAGTGACATGTGGCTCACTAAATCTGCTCTGAAATTTTAATTTTAAAAGATATATGATGGAATGGATAAATACTAAGAGCCCAATTTGATCAAATTCCTATCCAATTCCCATTACGAATGTGACAAAAGATACTAATTAAATACTCATTACAAAGACAGGAAAACTTATTTCAAATGGCTATAATGTTACATTCTCCTATGTGGAAGCTGACAACAAGCCTTATTTAAGATAAACTTATTTTAGGGACTAAATTAAATTTATCCTATAGCTCAGGCATTTCGGCGTAATTTACCTCAAACAGATAGCAATACCATCATCATCTCTTTTTATTCCATCTCCTCACATCTCCTCACATCTCCTCTATTAATTCTTCAGGATATGTTTGCTGCTGCGACCGACAGAACCGAGCTGATCAAGCATCCGAAGGTAACGGCGAAGGTCCAAGCTGAGATAAGAGAAGTAATGAAAAGGCGAACAAAGATAGGAGATAATGAAATAGCACAGATGAGCTACCTGAAATTGGTGAAGGAAACTCTACGGTTCGATCAGAGTTTGGTGGTTTATAGGGGGGGTAAGCATGAAGCACCTGCCTTTCGAAGGCGGGAGAAGAATTTGGATTAGCAAATGTGGAAATTGCGCTTGCTCGGATACTTTACCACTTCAATTGGATGGGATTAGACCTGAAGAACCAATAAGTATGGATGAGACCTTTGGAGCGGCAGTGATAATTGAGTTACACCGGAAAGAGTGGCCTTTTTTTTGTCAGGAGCACAAGAAATTTGAGAATGTAGGTAATTTCTTCCCCTGTATGAGATACTTTTCTCCTCCACTGCTTGAGAGCATATGGTTTCTTGTCCTGTTCAACTCTGCAACAAGGAACAACTCTTTATCCCATAAGTTCGCATAAGAAAGGTGATTTGTACAAAAATATTAGTTTGCCAAAGAATGTAAGTTCAGGCAAGATCAAGATCTAGTAGCAGACATTGGCTAAATAACAAGTCGAGATGAATTTAGTTTCTCCAAAAAATTGAATAATAAAAAGTACTGCCGTGAGATATCATAGAACTGAAATAAATAGGGTAGCAAAAAGTGTCTTAGATAAGTTAGAACCGATTAGATAAGAGGGCACCTCGTCTTCTGGGCCTGTGCAACTCAAATTAAAAGTGGGTGCCTAAGTTCAGCTAATTAACTGCATGATCTTGGTCAATCACTTATCTATGTTCAACAGGATATATTTCCTAATTTGCCTTACGAGTAACAAACTAAACACAGTGGTTCAAATAATTAGATGCCCATATCATGGCACTTTTCCACCTATCATGCTAAACATTCAACCATTCATCACATTCTCCTTTTATCATTTAACACGAAATGATCTACTTTAGGCATTCATGCTTCCCATAGCAAGAGTACTCAACTATTTTCTATGCATGGTACTTCAACCGCAACATTACCATTCTACATCAGAAAGCACAATGCATACAAAAAAGAGAAAAGTAATCCCAAACAAATAATGAAGTAGCATAATATTCATCTCTGTTGCTCAAAACTGTGTTAAAATAAATTGTTCGAAAGTAAAACCATCTAATTAGATATTTAGAAATATCTAGAGAGATGATGTAAAAATCTTCATTAACTATTTTGCTCATAAGTCATAATACTGATTATCCAGATCATTTTGGAACAAATTTTTGAAAATGCTCAAAAATAGGTAGAAATCAACTTACAGAAAGTTTGTTCAATCTATCGGTTAAAACAGAAGCATCAAGCTATAGATAGGCATAATGAGTCAAAAGGAATAATACCAATATCAAGATGCAAAAAGATGGCTTCGAATCAGTAAGAGAAACAGAAGAGCCTGATTTAATATATTGTACCTGTCATCTCCGCCAATCGCTGTGACCTCTTCCGTTGCACCTTACTCTGCCTCTTTGGCTACCTCTTAAAGTGTGTAGATTGTAATAAAAATTCATCATTCTAGAATACCCACCTGTGACCTGCCAGAAAAGATTTTTTATAAGCTACTCCATACCCTACGCAACCATCTCAAAGGTAGTAATTCTTCCATTGAGAGTCCACTGTCATCATTTCATTATCTATTTGGTATTAATTAACATTTATGCACTAACACAATCTTAGGAATCGCCAAGAAAAGATTCCAAAGTTTGCTTACTTAATAAACAATCATATGCAACTTTTAGGTCTTCCCAGTCTTCTCAGTGTTTGCACGCCTCAAGAAGGCGAGGCGCACTACTAATAAAAATAAAATAAATTGATATTTTATATTAAAAAAATTAAAAAATAGCCATATAAAAACAAAATAACTATAAAAAAAAATAAAGAAATCACATATAATGTTCTCAAACTAAAAAGAAAAAAAATTATGTCTCAACTTTCAACTTAAAAACGCTTGATGCCTTATTGCCATTGGGGGAAGAGAGCACGACCAAAAAGAAAAAGAAAGAAAATGTTCAAATTAGAATTTTTTTTCAATCTCTTAACATTTTAGAATATATATTGAAAAAATTTAAGACCGGAAAATCCAAACCCTAGACACATTAAATTTAAATATTACGAGGTGCGTTTGAGGCGCGCGCCTCATGCCCTAAGGGCCCGTTTGGTACCTGGAACTAGGGGTGGATGACCCTAGTTCAGGGTACTTATACCCAAACAAAAATTTGGGGGGTGGGAACAAGCTGTTCCCGTCTGGGACGGGAACAGCTTGTTCCCACCCCCAGGTGGAACAACTCCACCTGCTGTTTTTTTTTTTTTTTTTTTTGGGGGGGTGGGAACAAGCTGTTCCCACCCAGACGGGAACAGCTTGTTCCCACCCCCAGGTGGAACAACAGCAGGTGGAACAAGCTGTTCCCACCCCAGACGGGAACACTTGTTTCCACCCCCGGTGGAACAACTCCACCTGCTGTTTTTTTTTTCTTTTTTTTTCTTTTTTTTTAATTAAAAAATTTTAAATTATAAAATATTTAAATTTATAAAATTTAAAATTTATTTTTTTAATTTTAAAATTTTTAACTTACTTTTTAATAAATCTAAAAATATAATTTTTTTATATTTTTTTAAAAATTTATTAATTTTAAAATTTTTAAATTTATGCAAATTTTTTTATAAATTTTTTTAAATGTATACTAATTTTAAAATTAAAATTTTTGCTTCTACTTTTGTAATTTTTTGAGATAATTAAAATTAAAATTTTGAATATTTATAAATTTTTAAATTTTAAATTTTATAGCTTTTAAAATTTGTAACTTTAATTTTTAATAAATTTATCAATTTATAAAAATTTAAATTTTATTATTTTTACAATTTATACAAATTATTAAAATTTTAATTTAATTTTTAATAAATAATTCACCAAATTTTTAAAATTTTAAAATTTTTAAATTTATACCTATTTTTATATACAAAATTTTAAATTTTAAAAAAATTATAAATTTTAATTATATCATAAAGGGTAAAATAGTCAATAAAAATTTATATCCCCTCTAACCTTCTTATTCCTCTTTAATTTACCAAACACAATTTTCTTTATACCCGGTATAACTCTTATACCCACCCAAACATAAATTAACATTAGTTCCTGCTAATAACATAACTTATACCTATCCCCGGTATAACTAAATTTTTCTTATACCCGAACCAAATGCAGCCTAAGGCGCTAAGGCCCGCACCTCAAGCACGCCTTTTCAAACACTGGGTCTTCTAAAGTAGTTGAGTTTGCAAAAAGACTAGCAATTAGGAAGCCTCTGAAACACTTCTATCAGTAGCATGTACATGTGGCAGCAGGAAACAAACCTACGTGCTCGAAGTTATTAAGGGCAAATAACTAAGTTTATAATGTAAGAAGCTCTCCAAAAGTTTGAAAGTCCCCTTCAATAACACTTAAATGACAAACCTGGCAGCTGTCCAATCAATCAAATGCAACAAAATTTATTTTTAACAGGTTTTCCAGTCAGTCTATAACATACAACTTACAAATCAGAAAAACCATTTCATATCAAAGAGAAGGGAACAGTAACCAGAGCAGCTATGACAAAAAATCAGCCATCAATTTCAATCAGAAAAACCAATAACTTTCTTCACAGGCACTACCTAACTAAAAGAATATGCAGGTACATGTGCTTTCCTCCCTAGTAACTTTTTAGTACTCAAAAGCTCATAGTTTGTTTAGTAATAAGATATGAAGCAATCAGAATCATAGTTTGGAGTTTGGACTGCTAGAGCTAATTGTATGAAGTTTCAGCAGTCAGAATGAAATGATGCAGGAACCTGTTGGCTTAAATAGACCTGCATCCTGCCCAGTGGCAAGAGGCCAAATTGGGACAAGCCACGTTAAAAATGGCGAGACGTCGGGTTGGGCCAAGTCATATTCGAAGAGGCGAGAGGTTGATTGGGCCGAGCCACAATCGAAATCCGTGAGCGCTGTGTTTGTACGCTCCAAATAAATTGGCTGCATAGCACCAACGATCCGACAAGTGGTATCAGAGCCAGTGGTCACGAATTCGATTCCCGCATGCTGCAAATTTGCGCATATGCTGGAGGGGAGATTGTTGGTTTAAATAGGCCTACATCCTGTCCTGCGGCGGGAGGCTAGATTGGGCTGATTCACATTCGAAATAGCGGAAGGTCGGATTAGGCCGAGTCATGTTCGAAGTGGCGAGAGGCTAATTGGTTGAACTGAGTCACAATCGAAATCCGTGGGCGTTATATCTATATGCTATAAATAAATTGGTTGCATATTTCTAATAGCTCGACCTTTTGAAATTAATGATTAGCACCAACAATCTGACATAACCTTCATAAAACTCAGTCCACTAGAAATAATAACTTACTAAAAATTAAAATTAAAATGCCTTGTTCATCAATACCTTCAAGCATTGACCTTCATACATTTATAATCTTGTCAGCTCCAGCAGGCCTTGTAGTCCATGGATGCAACTTATTTTCTCCATTCCTCACACCTTCTCCCTCTATCCGTTAGCATGAAATCTCCATTTCTTTGCTTCTTGAAACACTGGTAAAGTAATCTTTTGGAATGAACCTCACACTCCCAACTTCTGACCTCAATCTATCAGTCAAGTGGGTTTTCCCAGATTCAGAAAGTCCCTCTAGAAGCTCTTTCAATAAAGCTTCATCTGGACTCATCCATCTCTCCAACAACTCCTTCAATACGTCCACTGCTCCCTCAAAATCCTTATTCTTACAAAACGTTGATATTAACAACATGTACAAATCTCGATTGAGATGAAACCCGCTCTTTTTCATGGCCTTGTAAATCTGAAGTGCCCGCTCGGAATTCTCCCTCTTGCATTGCCCACGAATAAGAGCAGCAAATGTCGACGCATTGGGCCCAAGATTAGCTTTATCGAGCTCTTTCACCAAGTAAGCGGCCTTCTTCATCTTCCCTTCATTGCAAAGTCCCAAAATGAGTGAATTATATGTTGTGATATCAACTTCAACCCCATTATTCACCATCTCCTCAAAAAGCCTCAAGCCCATCTCACTGTTGTTAATAGAACTATAACCACTGATCAAAGTATTGTAAGTAACCGTGTTAGGACTCAATCCCGCAGATTTCAACTCAGCAAAAACCCTATTGGCATCGTGCATCTTTCCTTCTTTGCAGAACCCATTAATCAGAGTATTATAAGTTATCGCATTCGGCTCCAAACCCTTACTGCCCATTGAATTCTTGAGTTTCACAGCACCACTCATGAGACCATTCTTACAGTGCGCGGAGATCACCGTGTTGAAAGAAGCGACGGTTGGACTGAACCCTAAAGACTCCATTTTTCCGAACACTTCCAACGCCTTCTCCAACTTCCCCGCCCCGCAGAACACGCACATGACCATATTGAGAGTAAACACATTGGGCGAGATCCGGCTCCGGCGCATCTCCCGGTAGAAGGAGAGGGCGATGTCGGCGCGGCCGAAGCCGAGCAGCGAGCTCAGGAACGCGTTGCAAGATCGCACCTTCGGGAGGAACCCGTAGTCCCGCATCCGGCGGAGGGTGTCGGTGGCGTCTCGGAACTTGTTGGCGCGGGCGTAGGCGGCGAAGAGGGCGTCGAACACGGCGGGGGATGAATCGCAGAGGCGGTAGGAGAAGAGGAGGGCGTCGAAGAGCACCGAGGAGGAGACTCGGCGATCGGGAAGGAGGGAGGAGCGCAGGATGGAATCGGCGGAGCGGAAGCGGCGGGACTTGGTGAGGGTGTGGAGGAGGATGGAGTGGGTGAGGAGGGATTGGGAGCTAGGGTTTCGGAGGGAGGCGAAGCGGAAGAAGAGGAGGGAGAGGACGGATCGGGGAGGAGGCGGAGGAGGAGGTGGGCGGAGCGGAAGGGGGAGAGGGAGGGGGCGAGAGGGAGGAGAAGGGGCCAGGAGGAGTGGAGGAGGTGGGAGTGGAAGAGGGAGATAAAGTCGAGGTCTTGGCCCCGCGGGGAGGGGAGGGAGCGGTGGGGATCGGGAGGAAGGGGCAGGTGCTGGGGTTAGGGTTAGGGTTAGGAACGTTGAAGGAAGAGGAGGAGAAGCGGCGAAGTGAGAGAGGCTTCATTGTTTCATGGGGATCAGGGAGGTCGCATTTTTTTTTTTTCTTTTGTTTTCTCTCTCTCTAGTCTTAGAAGAACACTCACTATGGTTAGAATATCTCAGCATTGGTACAATCTAGAGTGAAACTTACTCTCTTTTTTTTTCTTTTTTTTTTTTTCAAAAATTATTTTTTTTATTTAAATTATTGTAATATCTTTTAGTTATACGTAGTTTAGACTACTCTGATGTTGTTGTAAAAGCTTAGCCGTGCATATATAGAAAAGGCTCAATCTCAAGGGGGATTGGGACTCTTCTATATATGTGGCGGTCTGTTGCGCCCTGGCTATTTTAAAACTCTGATATAAAAAAAAAAAAAAAAAAATTAGACGCTGTTTTTTTGAACTCGGGGCGTGACAGTATCACTATAATCCAAGGACGGGTAGGGAACTAGCTCGCGACTCCCTCACCTCGAACTGCTGTCTCCGCTCGAACAGAAGCCGGAACAGCTACCTCGGAAAAACCTGTCACCACAGCGGGTGTGAGAACTACACCGTCACGTAGGTCTCAGTGGGTACCGCCACTAAGCCCGACGGTCTGCCCCACTAAGTCTACTAGAAGCATAAGATAACATAAAAACTGATATAATATAAAGATAAGCTGGAAAGAAATCTACAGCTATCATGCCTCTATCTACAATGCTCAAAGGGGTGATACAAATTAAAATGATGCATCGACTCTAACCCAATATACTCAATCAACCCAATCACAGTGACTGCCATATGGGGTCCAATCAAACCTGCGCCTATCTACTACCATTACATCCACGGAGAACTGGACTTACGTAGGGCGTCCGTGACTGCCAAAACTGGCCCAGCCAGAGGGATTGCGTCAACAAGTCGCGATAACAAAGTAACAGGCCCAGCTCCGAAGCGGCACTCGAGGGGCGCGACCCCACTGAGAAAAGTATCTGCGCATCTCTGTCGAGCTCAATATGGCTCATGCAGGCTATAGTCCAAATCCACGATCAACAAGATCGACAGTAACCAACATCACATCTCTAACTCACTAGCTGGAAATACTCAACAGCCGAGACCACCGTCAACCCGACGGCTCCCACAACAGGACATCAACTCAACATGCAAACTCACTAGCTGGGTATACTCCACAGCCGACAACAATGAAGGGTCCGAAAATCCCGAAAGACTAGAACCTACAACCCAAATCAAACAAGAACAAGCTCTAAGCATAGCCTCTCGTTGTTCTTGACCCAAAGAAAAAGGCAGCCCTTAGAACCCAGACCACTCGAATCCTCTCGAATAAGGAAGTTTACAGGAAAAATATGACATTTATTACTGAAAATCATTTTGATTTGAGGAAAATCTATTTTTATTGATTTTTAGTTCTTTTAGAAAATAGTTAGAAAACAATTTTTATTCCCAAATCCCGAATGGCTAATGCCTTCGTCCAATCAAACAAGAACGAACTCTGGCGCCCCTTCGATGTTTGGAAGAAAAATATTGGTTGTCTAAAATCATGTGTGTCCAAAAAGGTTCTGGGTTCAAGATCCTGCTATCACTAGCGCACCACTGCTGCGAACACAGTGGCGACAAGCAAAACGAAGAACTCGACAACTCGGGACCACCGTTTATCCAAACGGCTCCCGCCACATATATAAGACCAGCTACATCCACTAGACTCCACTCTGCCGCCAAGCACGAGTGTAACATGCATCCCACACTAAGAGAAATTCCAACCACTCAGCCCACTACCCAGTCGAGGAAAACACTATGTCCAGGGACAGGGAGTAAAGTGTGGATGTCTAAAACATAAAATAAACCTAGCCCAAGTGAGAGTTTTCTACTAGTCTGGTTACACATGCAACATATGACAGAGTGCTAGGTCAAGTTTCAATAGTGATATTTAAGTTAACACAGATAGGAAGCATACATCAACATGATCATGATAACAATACGAGAACATCCTCTCTATATCTAACATGCTTCCTAACACATCTAGCAATCATACATGATTTACTACACGATAGAATTAATGAATAGTCCACCGATTTTGGAGACGAAGCAACCCACCGAAGCGCGCGTCAAACCAAGATCCAAATGGCTGAAACTGAACGGAGATAATCCTCAGATTCTCACGATTCCAACGAGTCCAAGAATACCAAAAAACTCCTCCTGGGTACAAAGATACGGTCCAAACATCGCGATAAGCATCCTTTCCCACAATCACAACACTGCTGTAAAATCAGTCCAGAAAATGCTTAAATACCACCTGCGAGATGATCTCCAAAAATTCCAATAAAAATACGGTGGCGATCCTCGTGAAGAGTAGATGTCGATCAAGTCCTCACATGTCGAAATTCGATACCCGAACACAGAGATAAAAATTCGACAAGCCTCCGCTGTCCAGAAAAACCACTAGCAGGAAAGGGGTTCAAAGATGTTCCAGAAATCCCAGTAAAAACCCAAAACTGAGAGGAGCAGAAAACACAAAAAATGAAGATCTACCTCTCGTTAAACCGATGCCATGAAAATCGGCCAAAAAATCCCTCCTGTCAGTCCTGGGGAGCTCGCGGAAGAAGCATCGACAGAAAAGCTCGGTATCCAAGGCGCGTCGAAGCTCGCGATGTCGAGAAGAACGCAGATGGCACAACTCCCAAAAATTCCCAAGATCCCAAATATCGAAGAAGACTCGCAAACAACGCTCCCTGTAGAAAATAGGCCGAAGAGCTCGGAGGAAAAGCCCACAAACGAAACCCCAAATGGCTATTTATAGCCCAAGCCCACCAAGGAAGGGGTTCGGATTTGGGCGCCGAATTCGGGCGCCCAAATCAAGCCCAAGCGCGTCACTGTGTGCGCCCGAATCCCTCTCGGCGCGCCACGTCACCCGCTCCGCACCCCGCGCGCCCAGTGCACGCGCGCCTGCCAATCACGGTGCGCCGCGTGGCGACGCGGTCCAGGGCGGGGTGCACGCGCCACGGTCCGCGCCGGGCCACCCAGGTCGCTGCTCCCGCCAATGGGCGAGCGCCACGTGGCCTGACACGGTCCATGGTGCACCGCGCCCGGCGCAAGTCACTCCTCACGTCACGCCCGTTGACCGCCTAATCCGCGCGCGCCACGTGTCCCGCCAAAGTCCGCTGGTCCCGGTGCATGCCCAAATCTCGTGAACCGGCCTGCCCGCGCCTCGCACGCGCCTGCCCGCCGCACTCTGCCGCCTGCCCGTGCTGCCAGTGCTGCCCGCCGGCCATCAGAACAGTAACCATGCCTCGAAATTCGTGTTTTAGCATCCGGGCTCCGAAAAATACATGTAAATAGTCTATTTTCATCGTTTTCGCGCACTGAGTCCAAATCCAATATCCATTTTGCCAAATTTTACTTCTAAAATTTGTCGAAAGCATCCGGACGGGTATTCTTAATCCAAATTTCGCGCTGGATCCAATTCTGAGGTCCGATTTGCGCGCAACCATCTCCAACACACATCGTAGGCCTCCAGAAGCCACAATTCACTCCGTAAGACCTTCGCGGAGATCCGGGTCATCACATAGGCGGACCATCCACACGAAGACCAGATATAACCAACACATCCTGAAATGTAATCGTCATCTCACCGTTTCGGAAGTGAAAAATCTACGTCTCTTGTCTCCATCTTTCAACAAGAGCGGCTAATAAAGCCTGATCCAGCTGCACGCATCTAAGTCATGACATATAATAGAATCCATACTGTCGTAGAATATCGAGCACCGCTAGATGGTCAAGTTCCCACTGGTTTTGCTTACGGACATACTCTGTGAACTGAACAGCACGATACCCCTGTGATGCAACAAAATGTAGTTATATTATTAATTCGACTTAATAATATTACGATAAATGTCAAATGAAAATTTTTAGCTCTTACCTCACTCCTGATAAATCATGACCTATAGAGATGCTGCTCTAATAGGACCGACGAATCAACTGGTCACGCGTCCTCTAGATATTCCATTTGCAATATTTATTGTTATATTAGTAACATAATAGGTAAAAAGATAAAATATTAAGACAATATAAGTATGAATTCAACAAGTCCTACGCCGGCGTCCTTGTTGCACTCTTTCTAAATTTTGTGAACAAGTACTCCTATAGTGCCCTTCTTGTTTACAAATGCTGCATTTTCCTCGTCGGTTAGCTCTGTCATTTATTATTTTGCGAATACGTGTAGATCATGGGTGACCTTTCTTCCTTCGTATAGCGGCAGTACAATCGGGGAGGCCTTGGGGCCATAGCCAGTGTCGTCTATCAGGAACAGAATGAAAATATGGTGTGTATGTCTCGCGATAGCAATCAATACTATACTAACGTGAACAAAAAATATGATGGTCTATTCTTCTTTGTGAAGTATTACAAAGTGTTAGAAGATGCGAGCAATGTATTCCCGTTAGATGGAATTCGCCACATAAACATTTTGTATATGTTCCATTCACAATCACTTTGTATGACAAATCTCAAGTAAATACTTCAAATTTCATTAGGCCAAAACGTTGGACAATGTGTCCCCGCGCCGTCTGTGGTGCCCCGACTTTTGCTAAAATAGCAAAGTGCGGATAAGACACCCTAAACGTGTTTAAAAATATGATTAAAAAGAATTAGAACAAGTTTGGTTCGAAGAAAAAGGCGTTCGGATCAAAAGTTAGTTGAAAACGGAATTTAAAATGACTTTCAAAATGAAAATCGGCTTAGAGAGACTTCGGTAGAGTTAAAGTGGTTGTGGGTACGTTAGAGATGAATTTCGGCCATGTCAGAATATTATCTCGTGGGGTGTAGAGCCTCGTAGAGCAAAAACACGTTTTTCGATGCGATGAAAATGTGAAAATATGACCTTCGGGGTCCAGACCTTTTTTGAAAAGTTCGGACCTTTTTAAAAGGTCCCCACCGTGAGAAGAAATGATCGAACTATCTTGGTACGAAGAAAACCAATGTTCGAGGTCCGAACTTTTTTGGGAAAAAAGTCCGGACCTTCTTTGCGCACAATGTTTTGGGTGTTTGGGGTCCGGACCTCTTTTGGGAAAAAGTTTGAACTTTTTCGGGCCTGTCAGTGAGAGAGTGTCAATCTTGTAATATTTGTGAGGAGCCTAGGTATATAAGTTGGGGGAACTTCACCCCCAACCTCAGACCCTCTCTGTGGTGACCCCGATTCCCTTGCAGCTTTTTCCATGACCCATGTAGCGAAACACCTATTAGTGGTGTGTTGGACCCGCAACGCGTCAAATGGACGCGTTGGACGGACTTAGTGAGGTTTTTGGATCAAATCTGTCCTTCGGCTGCTTTCGTTGAATTTTAGAAAGGGTTTCAGGCTAATCCGAGACCGGATTTGGATTCAGCACGAAAAAACGCCGAAAATCGGCTATTTACTTGTATTTTTCGGAGTCCAGATGCCCAAAAAGGAACCCCCAAAAGTTTTCTGCCCGTTTTGATGCATGGGGGGAGCTGTAGACCGAGGGGAGGAGCCACGTGGCGGCTCGGGATTGGTCGGCTCACGCGGCTCGGTCCACGCGGCGCTACAGGTGCGCGGTCCATGGACCTGGCACGTGTGCCGGGCGCAGCGAGCGCCGAGGTGGGACGCGTGGCGGCTGCGGATTGGACCAGCCACTGTGCGGGCTGTGCGCGGTGTGGCGGGGCAGGTGGCCATACACGCGGGGCAGGCGGGCGCGACGTGGGCGCGCCACGCGTCGCGCGGTGGTTGGCTCGCGCCAACCACCTGCGCGCATGGGTGCGCCGCGTGGCGCGGCCTGAGTAGCCACGCCTCACTGTTTCGTGGGACGGGCCACGTGGCGCGCCCGGGTGAATCCGAGCGCTGCCGTGATCGTTCCCTGTTCGGCGCCCGAATATTTCAGGCGCCCGAAATTGTATGTAAGCCTCAATCCACATGAACTATATCATTCTTATGTTCACATCTCAAAGCTATAGGTTGTACAATGAATTATGCATGCTCTCAATTACAAGACATGAATATCTTATCTTGCAAGTTTCCATTAGGCATATCTGAATATCATATCATACAATTCCTCAAACCAATGTCATTACCAAGCTTGCATCTCAATCAGATATTGGTACCTTAACATGCATGCATTCTATTAAATAGAATTAGAGAACCGTCCACCGGTTCTGGAGACGAAGCACCCACCTGATTCGCTTTCCGCAGGCAAAGCCGAAGTCGGTGAAGTGCGCAACCACTTGCTAACAAAATCCACTAGAACCGAACCCTCGGTACACAGTCGCACCAGCCTCTGCTCAAACCAACAACACAGCCCACAATTAAACAACATCACAACATACCCACAGCAAACACTTGCTATTTTTCCAAAACAGCACAAAGAAGGCCCTTTTTCACCTGCAATCTATCCTCAAAAAAATCCAGAAAAATCACCGTTACGATCCTCCTGACGAGTAGATACAAATCAAGTATTTATACACCTCAATTCGACACTTGTAGGCCAAGATATAAATGAAACACTGTAGCAAGCCAAACAATCCACAATACAATTCTGTAGGAAAAATAGTCCCAAAGAAGCTCAATTATCACCTTCGAGCAGTCCTCCAAAAATTCCAATAAAAATACGGGTGCGTCCCTCTCGAAGAGTAGATGCCGATCGAGTCCTCATACGCCCCGATCCGATGCTCGTAGTCAAGATAGAAAATCGACAAGCCTCCGCTGTCCAAAATCTCACAGCAAAAAAAGGGAGTCACAAACACCTCGGGAACCATGCCAAAAATACAAAATAAGGCGAAGCGATCATACGAAAAACGAAGCCGTACCTCTCTTGAACGCGCTGCCATAAAATATGGCTCAAAAGTCCATCGGGGTGATCCAGGGTGTCTCGCGGACTGAAAAGTGACGGTGGAAGCCAAAATCCAAGAAACGTCGCAGTGCGCCGCGTCGCAGAAAACGCGGATGTCGAGGCCTCCAAAAAATCTGAAAATCCCTCAGTAGATGGAGAACAAGATGAAGAGCAACTTCTCTTCAGGCCTCAGTCGGATATGGGCTTGGGAAGAGGCCCGAAATCGCAGCCAAAGGGGGGTATCTATAGCCTCCACAGAACAATTGCCAAAATACCACCTGTATCCCCACTTCCGGGCGCCCGAAAATTTCGGGCCGCTACAGGGACCCCGAAAAGCACCCCAAACCATCAGCGCCCGAATCAACCCTGGAGCGCCACGTGTCCCCGCACAGCAAACAGCGAGCGCCGCCAATCCCTACGCGACACATAGCACACCACACATCGCACAGCGGCGCCAGCCGCTGCGGTCGCGCCACGTGGCACCGACAGCTCTGCCCCCGCGCACGATGCCCGGCTGACCCGCCGGTACGGCCGCCTGCCCGCCGGTACGGCCACATGCCCCAGCCACCAGCTCCGCTCCTCGCATGGACCGCGCGCACTAGACCAACCAATCCCACGCTGCCACGTGTCCAGACCTCAGCGAATAGGAAGATGCCACGTGGCACTCTCCCGCGCTGCACCGCGCGCCTGCCCGCTCGCCTGCCGGCGCCTGCTCTGCCACCTGCCCGCGCCTGCGCAGCCGCGCTCCGCCGCTGCCCGCTGCCGCCGGCGATGCCCGGCCGGCCGGAACAGTAACCCAACACCTCGAAATCCATGTTTTCGCATCCGGGCTCCGAAAAATACAAGTAAATAGTCCATTTCGATCATTTTCGCATGCTGAATCCAAATCCGTTGTCTATTTTGTCAAATTCCACTTCTAAAATTTATCAAAAATTTTCAAAAAAGTGAACTTGATCTATTTTTCGTGCCGAGTCAAATCCTGGGTTCCAATACGCGCGCAAACACCTCTATCACCCAACATGGGCCTCTAAAAGCTGCTAATCAACTAGTAACCTCATCACGGGGATTGGGTCCTCACAAGTACTGGTCTAATCACAGCTACTAGTGTCACGCCCCGGGGTCGAAACTGCGACCCGGGCTCGCCAACAGATCCGCCATCTGTACGAAAACTGCCGTACAGACGAAGCGTCTAACCTGCAGAAAGAAACATCTACAGTAAACAGATATCAGAGAGCTGAAAGTAAACTACTAAAGACTGTAATCCAAACAGTGTTCAACTGAAACAATACAATAATCATCTCCCACATATCATCGTATACAAAATCCTCTGATACAAAAACTCAAAAGGGAGATATCTCCAATAAATACATCAGTGTACGAACTCTCGATACAAGAATGTCCTCACTACATCAGTCTCTCAAACTGTAAATGTAAGGTACAACTCTATACCTCTCTACAAAGGTCTCTCAACAGAGGAAGAAGAAGTAAACTATCCACCGAAGCTCTCCTCAGAAGGGGTACCGCTACGCTCCAACGACGGGTAGGGAACTAGCTCGCGACTCCCTCGCCTCGGTCCGAAAGATCAGCAACAGGAGCACAGGAACAGAAGAAGAAGTCCCTGGGGAAAAGACACCACGACGGGTGTGAGAACTACTTCCCACAGTAGTTCTCAGTGGGTGCCGTCAACAAGCCCAACGGTCTGCCCACCAAGTCTACCAGAGGTAAAAGATAACAGGTAAAGAAAACTAAGCAAGGAAAGCTGGAACTACTCTACAGCTACCATGCCTCTATCTAGATACTCAAAAGTGAAACAGATCAAAGTAAAAGAGACCACTCGCACCCAAGGTGCTCAATCGTCCCAATCGAACTGACTACCTCCAAGGTCCAGTCAAGCCCGCGCCTGTCGACTAGGAACGCTCCTGCCCACTACCACACATCCACATGAGGACGGGATTTACGTGGGGCGTCCTGTCCGACTAACTCATCCCTCGCGCAAAACTGCCTCAACAGGCCAATCATCGCATCCACTGCGGCATCTCAGGGGGCGCGGCCCCAACTGAGGAAAACGGCGCGGCATAGAGTAATCAACATTGGCATATGCAGGCTATAGTCTTAATCCACGCTCACTCTCAGAACGGAAGGACTCAAGATCCCCAAATATCTCGCACCACAGTCGGAGCACTCTCGACGACTCAGCTGATCGGCTAACTCGAAACACGAGACACTAGCCTCTCCAACAGCTCGCAGCACAAAGCACACTGGCTGGAGATACTCCACAGCCAGGAACGACCCACAACTCAGGGTAACAAAACAGGTCGGACAACACTCAACGACCTGGGGCCACCGTCAACCCTAACGGTTCCCAACAAGACGGACCGGAAGATACTCGACGGCCCGGGACTACCGTCTACTCAACGGCTCCCTCCTACGACAACGTAAAAGGAAACAAGACCTCTCGGGACTACCGTTTACCCAAACGGCTCCCCGCACAGATAAGCAACCCGCTACAACTACCAGACTCCACTCTGCTCCCAAGCAAGAGTGCAAAAGCATCCCACACTAAAAGCAAGTCCCGACCTCTCGGCCCACTACCCGGGCGAGAAAACACTATGTCCAGGAACGAAAGAACAGTGTGGATGTCTAAGCATAAATAACCCTAGCCCAAGTGAGGGTTTTCTACTGGTCTGGTTACACATGCAACATATGACGGGGGTGCTAGGTCAAGTTCCAAGATAACTATTTTAACAGATGATAACAGGAATAACAATTCCTACAATTTAGCATGCGACAGAATGAAATAAGCTATCATGCATAGTCCTACAACAGTAGAAATACTGTACAGTCCATAAAACTTGGAGATAAGGCCACCCACCTCGATTTGCCACCAATTGCTCGTAGACACTTGCAATTGGCCTCCACGCGATCCGCTGCGCAAACGGGGCGCGCCGCCGGAGTCCGCACGCAAAACGGAGCACGCCACCGGAGTCCGCACGCAAAACGGAGCACGCCGCCGGAGTCCGCACCAGAAACGGAGTCTGCACATAAAACGGTGCACAGTGTCAGGATCCGCCCGCAAAACGGGGTCCGCACGCAAAACGGTGCACAGTGCCGGAGTCCGCACGCAAAACGGTGCACGGTGCCAGGATCCGCCCGCAAAACGGGGTCCGCACGCAAAACGGTGCACAGTGCCGGAGTCCGCACGCAAAACGGTGCACAGTGCCAGGGTCCGCCCGCAAAACGGGGTCCGCACGCAAAACGGTGCACAGTGCCGGAGTCCGCACGCAAAACGGTGCACGGTGTCAGGATCCGCCCGCAAAACGGGGTCCGCACGCAAAACGGTGCACAGTGCCGGAGTCCGCACGCAAAACGGTGCACGGTGCCAGGATCCGCCCGCAAAACGGGGTCCGCACGCAAAACGGTGCACAGTGGCGGAGTCCGCACGCAAAACGGTGCACAGTGCCAGGGTCCGCCCGCAAAACGGGGTCCGCACGCAAAACGGTGCACAGTGCCGGAGTCCGCACGCAAAACGGTGCACGGTGCCAGGATCCGCCCGCAAAACGGGGTCCGCACGCAAAACGGTGCACAAAGACACAGTCCCAAACACAGATAAAAACAGGGGTTAATTTACTGTCTAATAGAACGCCCCAAAAACAGCACAAAAATACAGTAAAATCAACAAACGGGACCTACACGGTTGCGCCGCCGTCGCCGAACCGCTCCGCCGGGCGTCCTCGCACGCAAAACGGAGTCCACGACGCGCCGCCGCACCTCACGCCATCTCCCTCCTCACTCCCTCTCGCTCTCGGTTGCAGAAGAAAGAAAGAAGGAAAGGGAATGGCGGTGCGGGGAGGAAGAAGAAGAAGAAGAAAAGGAGAGGAAAAGGGGCGGTCCACCAGGCCGGTCCACGGAAACGGTGCACGGCTCGGACCAATGGGAAAGGCCCAACCGGCCGGTCCACAGCCGGGCGCGTGCGCCGGGCTCACGCACGCGCCCGGGCGCCACGTGGCGCGCAACCATGCGCGCCACGCGGGCGCGCAGTCCGCGCGCCACACGGGCGCGTGACACCGCGCCCGTGCTGGCGCGGGACACGGGGCCGCCACACGGGCGCGCGCCCACGCGCGCCCGAGCGGGCGCCAGTGGGGGCCCGCCACGTGGCGGCCCCCGCGTGCCCCCGCGATCCGCAGGCGCGCTTCCCAAGCGCGCCTGTCGCGCCTGACGCGCCACGCGCGTCCGTACGGCCCTCGGGATCCGTGCCGCGCGCAGTCTCGGTTTGCGTGCCGCGTCGTCTCGAAAAACGCGCACGCCTACCGGACTCCAAAACCAACAAATAAATAGTCCATTCTTAGCGATTTCGCGCGCTGAATCCAAAAACGATGTCCGTTTTTCCAAATTCTCACCCGAAAATTTGCCGAATGTCCACTCGATCCGATTTCCGCGCCGGGTCCATTTTTAAAGTCCGATTTGCCAAAATTCAACTCTAAAAATTTCCGAAGGCGACCGGAGAGGTAAACTTTTATCCGGACTTCACCCGGAGTCTAAATTTGACATCAGAATCGCGCGAAATCACTTCTAAACACCCGACGGGTCATCCAAACCCCACGGGGTCTCCACTTAAGCCCGAAGTCCACCACGTGTATCCAAATTGCGCGCAAACACCAACGACACATCCCGCAGGCCTCCAGCGATGCAACTAAATCCCAATTGCATCACCAATCCAAACCTGGGCCCGACACGCGCACAAACACTCCCAACGGCCACTAAAAGCTGCCCAACAACCAGCAACTCCTACGCCGGGGATTCCGGGACCTCACATCCTCCCCCACTAAAAGAAAGTTTCGTCCTCGAAACTAGATCAAGCCCATCAGGAATCAAGAATACCATGGCTAGGTATCTAACAATACGTCTCCAGCTCCATTTACCCCACTCGCTCCACGTGATTACTCCGCAACAACAACAAGTACGGTATGACCCGTTGTGCAATTCTCTCATCTCCCGAGCCAGAATTTGCAACGGGCGTCCCTCGTACTCCACTAATCACGGATCAAAAAGGGCGAGTAAAACACGGGCGAGGAAAAACATATCACTACTGAGCTGAGACGTGAAAAACCAAAGGGCTCCTCAAAAAGGCAGGGGGAAAACGGGAAAAACCCACTAATTCAACACGCACCAAACTACAACATGGTGCCAACCTCAACCAAGCGACCCGAAGCATACCCGCACATCCATCCAATAAGGAAGGGAAACCAATAAGTTGGGGTCTTCACTCGGTTACTTCCGATCCATAACCACCCGAGTGGACTACTCAACTGCAGGCTAACCTCAAAGGGATCCTCAAAAGACACAATCCCATGCCACAGTTGGTCACTCAACAAGCTATCATAACCCCAACAGACCCGCGGGTCGAAGTCGATCCCTCAACTAAAAGAGAACACCCTGACGGAAACCAAACCGTCGGTGAACAGGACTGAAACTGACTCGCAAGGCGAACATAAAGCCGAGGCCCAAACTCGCGGTCAAAAGTCCGAAGCATCCAAAAGACTCTCACCGTTGTGTACCTACAACGTGGCATCACTGCCGTGCACCCACGGCGTGGCATTACTGCCGTGCACCCACGGCGTGGCATCACCACCGTGTACCAACGGTGTGGCATCACTGCCGTGCACCACGGCGTGGCATCACTGCCGTGTACCAACGGCGTGGCCTCACTGCCGTTCACCAACGGCGTGGCATCACCGCCGTGCACCCACGGCGTGGCATCACCACCGTGTATCAACGGTGTGGCATCACCACCGTGTATCAACGGTGTGGCATCACTGCCGTGCACCCACGGCGTGGCATCACTGCCGTTTACCAACGGCGTGGCCTCACTGCCGTTCACCAACGGCGTGGCATCACCGCCGTGCACCCACGGCGTGGCATCACCACCGTGTATCAACGGTGTGGCATCACCACCGTGTATCAACGGTGTGGCATCACTGCCGTGCACCCACGGCGTGGCATCACTGCCGTTTACCAACGGCGTGGCCTCACTGCCGTTCACCAACGGCGTGGCATCACCGCCGTGCACCCACGGCGTGGCATCACCACCGTGTATCAACGGTGTGGCATCACCACCGTGTATCAACAGTGTGGCATCACCACCGTGTATCAACGGTGTGGCATCACTGCCGTGCACCACGGCGTGGCATCACTGCCGTGTACCAACGGCGTGGCATCTAATCCTCACAGTCCTATACCCTCAAAAATTCCGGAGCTGAGGAAGGGCCAAAAGATCGCAAGACAAAAACCAGGGCCCCAACTGCACAGGGCAGGACCAACAACACTCGTCTATGTGCAACACGTGATCAGGTATCTGAACCTCACGAGCACAAGCTAAGGGTCCTATCTCTAGCCCCTACAACAATGCAGATGCCCTACAGAAGAACTGAATGCGATGCTCCGGTAACAATTAACGCTCATGTCCGTGAAGGGGAGATAAGACTAATGCCTGCCACTATGTTGATAACTGCCCCCGAATCCTCATCCTGTGCGACAAAGACGCTCTCACTCGGGTTGGTCGTCCGTCGGACTGCCGCTAAGAAGTGGCCCTAGCTATCTGGCCAAAACCTGCCAAAGCTCCGCCTGTCTGGAAGAGCGGAGGAGGAGGAGCCGAAGCTGCCAAAGCGACTGATGACCCCGCTTTAGGTCCAGACCATGATCGGTGCCCTGCCTGTGGTCACATTACGGCGCAGAACGTAGACCCCCACAAGAGACAAAGTCATCCCGCTGCTGCTGATACACCGGCTGTGGAGAACCTCCTGGTCTCGGTCTCCTCTGAGACTCACGACCCCCAGACTAGGATCGTGGCAGCCCCGGGGGTCTCGATCTATTCTACTGTCCACACACAGGCGGCACTGGATGCCTCTCGCCGGAGCTGGTCCCTGGCGCTCCATCAATCTAAGTCATGATCACAGCTCCTCGGTCAACCCACCGAGCATGCACAATCTCTGTAACAAACGTCGGCACCCGCCGAGAATACACCAAGTGATAGATATTCCGATGCAGTCCTTTCTCAACTAGCTCAACCTCCTGGGCCTCATCCAGGCGACATGAGGTACACCACTCGACAATCGCAAAACTCGCGAACAAAATCCAGAAGAGGTCGACTTCCCTGCTGCAAGAGTCTAAGATCCCCTTTCCAGTTTCTGCTTACACTGTCGGAAGAGAAGGCCCTAAACCGCAAGGCACGAACTGGTTCTAAGTCAACAACTGCGCTCCAGGTAGTCCAACGGATGAACTCGACGCCACCAAATCTCGGCGTCCTGTCAGACCATCTCAATCTCACTGAAGTAATCACCTGGTAACTCGACCAGGGCATATACCTACCTGGTAACTCGGCCAGGGGTATGCACCCATCTGGTAGCTCGGCCAGTGGATGGTGTCCTCCTGGTAACTCGGCCAGGGCATACGCCCACCTGGTAACTCAGCCAGGGCAATGTATCCATCTGGTAGCTCGGCCAGTGGAAGGTGTCCTCCTGGTAACTCGGCCAGGGCATGCGCCCACCTGGTACTCAGCCAGGGCCATGCCCTCCTGGTAACACAGCCAGGGAAAATGTCCTCCTGGTAACTCAGCCAGGGAAAATATCCTCCTGGCAACTCAGCCAGGAAAAATGTCCTCCTGGTAACTCAGCCAGGGAAAATGTCCTCCTGGTAACTCAGCCAGGGAAAATGTCCTCCTGGTAACTCAGCCAGGGAAAATAATATCCTCCTGGTAACTCAGCCAGGGAAAATATCCTCCTGGTAACTCAGCCAGGGAAAATGTCCTCCTGGTAACTCAGCCAGGAAAAATAATATCCTCCTGGTAACTCAGCCAGGGAAAATATCCACACAGCTGGGATCGCCGTCACTTCAAACGGCTCCCACAACAACGCCCCACTCTTAGGCGAGAAGAACCGACTGACACGGCAAGATCCGAACTCCGATAGACTGGTGCCTAGAACCCCAATCAAACAAGAACAGACTTTAGGCTCGGCGATCGAAGTTCTCGATCCTTTACCGTTAGGGATTCGGCCCTTCTCGGTTAAAGTGGAAAACTAACACACACACAAACTCCAGGGTCCCGCACTGCTCTGATAGCTCCGTCTCCCGCTGCTCGGGTACTCAA
>CM054944.1:18550553-18600583 GCA_029168755.2 Tillandsia fasciculata | reverse complement strand
CGCATGGACCGCGCGCACTAACCAACCAATCCCACGCTGCCACGTGTCCAGACCTCAGCGAATAGGAAGATGCCACTGGCAACTCTCCGCGCTGCACCGCGCGCCTGCCCGCTCGCCTGCCGGCGCCTGCTCTGCCACCTGCCCGCGCCTGCGCAGCCGCGCTCCGCCGCTGCCTTCTGCCGCCGGCGATGCCCGGCCGCCGGAACAGTAACCCAACACCTCGAAATCCATGTTTCGCATCCGGGCTCCGAAAAATACAAGTAAATAGTCCATTTCGATCATTTTCGCATGCTGAATCCAATCCGTTGTCTATTTTGTCAAATTCCACTTCTAAAATTTATCAAAAATTTTCAAAAAGTGAACTTGATCTATTTTTCGTGCCGAGTCAAATCCTGGGTTCCAATACGCGCGCAAACACCTCTATCACCCAACATGGGCCTCTAAAGCTGCTAATCAACTAGTAACCTCATCACGGGGATTGGGTCCTCACAAGTACTGGTCTAATCACAGCTACTAGTGTCACGCCCCGGGGTCGAAACTGCGACCCGGGCTCGCCAACAGATCCGCCATCTGTACGAAAACTGCCGTACAGACGAAGCGTCTAACCTGCAGAAAGAAACATCTACAGTAAACAGATATCAGAGAGCTGAAAGTAAACTACTAAAGACTGTAATCCAAACAGTGTTCAACTGAAACAATACAATAATCATCTCCCACATATCATCGTATACAAAATCCTCTGATACAAAAACTCAAAAGGGAGATATCTCCAATAAATACATCAGTGTACGAACTCTCGATACAAGAATGTCCTCACTACATCAGTCTCTCAAACTGTAAATGTAAGGTACAACTCTATACCTCTCTACAAAGGTCTCTCAACAGAGGAAGAAGAAGTAAACTATCCACCGAAGCTCTCCTCAGAAGGGGTACCGCTACGCTCCAACGACGGGTAGGGAACAAGCTCGCGACTCCCTCGCCTCGGTCCGAAAGATCAGCAACAGGAGCACAGGAACAGAAGAAGAAGTCCCTGGGGAAAAGACACCACGACGGGTGTGAGAACTACTTCCCACAGTAGTTCTCAGTGGGTGCCGTCAACAAGCCCAACGGTCTGCCCACCAAGTCTACCAGAGGTAAAAGTTAACAGGTAAAGAAAACTAAGCAAGGAAGGCTGGAACTACTCTACAGCTACCATGCCTCTATTTAGATACTCAAAAGTGAAACAGATCAAAGTAAAAGAGACCACTCGCACCCAAGGTGCTCAATCGTCCCAATCTAACTGACTACCTCCAAGGTCCAGTCAAGCCCGCGCCTGTCGACTAGGAACGCTCCTGCTCACTACCACACATCCACATGAGGACGGGATTTACGTGGGGCGTCCTGTCCGACTAACTCATCCCTCGCGCAAAACTGCCTCAACAGGCCAATCATCGCATCCACTGCGGCATCTCAGGGGGCGCGGCCCCAACTGAGGAAAACGGCGCGGCATAGAGTAATCAACATTGGCATATGCAGGCTATAGTCTAAATCCACGCTCACTCTCAGAACGGAAGGACTCAAGATCCCCAAATATCTCGCACCACAGTCGGAGCACTCTCGACGACTCAGCTGATCGGCTAACTCAAACACGAGACACTAGCCTCTCCAACAGCTCGCAGCACAAAGCACACTGGCTGGAGATACTCCACAGCCAGGAACGACCCACAACTCAGGGTAACAAAACAGGTCGGACAACACTCAACGACCTGGGGCCACCGTCAACCCTAACGGTTCCCAACAAGACGGACCGGAAGATACTCGACGGCCCGGAACTACCGTCTACTCAACGGCTCCCTCCTACGACAACGTAAAAGGAAACAAGACCTCTCGGGACTACCGTTTACCCATACGGCTCCCCGCACAGATAAGCAACCCGCTACAACTACCAGACTCCACTCTGCTCCCCAGCAAGAGTGCAAAAGCATCCCACACTAAAAGTAAGTCCCGACCTCTCGGCCCACTACCCGGGCGAGAAATAACACTATGTCCAGGAACGAAAGAACAGTGTGGATGTCTAAGCATAAATAACCCTAGCCCAAATGAGGGTTTTCTACTGGTCTGGTTACACATGCAACATATGACGGGGGTGCTAGGTCAAGTTCCAAGATTACTATTTTAACAGATGATAACAGGAATAACAATTCCTACAATTTAGCATGCGACAGAATGAAATAAGCTATCATGCATAGTCTTACAACAGTAGAAATACTGTACATTCCATAAAACTCGGAGATAAGGCCACCCACCTTGATTTGCCACCAATTGCTTGTAGACACTTGCAATTGGCCTCCACGCGATCCGCTGCGCAAACGGGGCGCGCCGCCGGAGTCCGCACGCAAAACGGAGCACGCCGCCGGAGTCCGCACGCAAAACGGAGCACGCCGCCGGAGTCCGCACCAGAAACGGAGTCTGCACATAAAACGGTGCACGGTGTCAGGATCCGCCCGCAAAACGGGGTCCGCACGCAAAACGGTGCACAGTGCCGGAGTCCGCACGCAAAACGGTGCACGGTGCCAGGATCCGCCCGCAAAACGGGGTCCGCACGCAAAACGGTGCACAGTGCCGGAGTCCGCACGCAAAACGGTGCACAGTGCCAGGATCCGCCCGCAAAACGGGGTCCGCACGCAAAACGGTGCACAGTGCCGGAGTCCGCACGCAAAACGGTGCACGGTGCCAGGATCCGCCCGCAAAACGGGGTCCGCACGCAAAACGGTGCACAGTGCCGGAGTCCGCACGCAAAACGGTGCACGGTGCCAGGATCCGCCCGCAAAACGGGGTCCGCACGCAAAACGGTGCACAGTGCCGGAGTCCGCACGCAAAACGGTGCACAGTGCCAGGGTCCGCCCGCAAAACGGGGTCCGCACGCAAAACGGTGCACAGTGCCGGAGTCCGCACGCAAAACGGTGCACGGTGCCAGGATCCGCCCGCAAAACGGGGTCCGCACGCAAAACGGTGCACAAAGACACAGTCCCAAACACAGATAAAAACAGGGGTTAATTTACTGTCTAATAGAACGCCCCAAAAACAGCACAAAAATACAGTAAAATCAACAAACGGGACCTACACGGTTGCGCCGCCGTCGCCGAACCGCTCCGCCGGGCGTCCTCGCACGCAAAACGGAGTCCACGACGCGCCGCCGCACCTCACGCCATCTCCCTCCTCACTCCCTCTCGCTCTCGGTTGCAGAAGAAAGAAAGAAGGAAAGGGAATGGCGGTGCGGGGAGGAAGAAGAAGAAGAAGAAAAGGAGAGGAAAAGGGGCGGTCCACCAGGCCGGTCCACGGAAACGGTGCACGGCTCGGACCAATGGGAAAGGCCCAACCGGCCGGTCCACAGCCGGGCGCGTGCGCCGGGCTCACGCACGCGCCCGGGCGCCACGTGGCGCGCAACCATGCGCGCCACGCGGGCGCGCAGTCCGCGCGCCACACGGGCGCGTGACACCGCGCCCGTGCTGGCGCGGGACACGGGGCCGCCACACGGGCGCGCGCCCACGCGCGCCCGAGCGGGCGCCAGTGGGGGCCCGCCACGTGGCGGCCCCCGCGTGCGCCCGCGATCCGCAGGCGCGCTTCCCAAGCGCGCCTGTCGCGCCTGACGCGCCACGCGCGTCCGTACGGCCCTCGGGATCCGTGCCGCGCGCAGTCTCGGTTTGCGTGCCGCGTCGTCTCGAAAAACGCGCACGCCTACCGGACTCCAAAACCAACAAATAAATAGTCCATTCTTAGCGATTTCGCGCGCTGAATCCAAAAACGATGTCCGTTTTTCCAAATTCTCACCCGAAAATTTGCCGAATGTCCACTCGATCCGATTTCCGCGCCGGGTCTATTTTTAAAGTCCGATTTGCCAAAATTCAACTCTAAAAATTCCCGAAGGCGACCGGAGAGGTAAACTTTTATCCGGACTTAACCCGGAGTCTAAATTTGACATCAGAATTGCGCGAAATCACTTCTAAACACCCGACGGGTCATCCAAACCCCACGGGGTCTCCACTTAAGCCCGAAGTCCACCACGTGTATCCAAACTGCGCGCAAACACCAACGACACATCCCGCAGGCCTCCAGCGATGCAACTAAATCCCAATTGCATCACCAATCCAAACCTGGGTCCGACACGCGCACAAACACTCCCAACGGCCACTAAAAGCTGCCCAACAACCAGCAACTCCTACGCCGGGGATTCCGGGACCTCACATCCTCCCCCACTAAAAGAAAGTTTCGTCCTCGAAACTAGATCAAGCCCATCAGGAATCAAGAATACCATGGCTAGGTATCTAACAATACGTCTCCAGCTCCATTTACCCCACTCGCTCCACGTGATTACTCCGCAACAACAACAAGTACGGTATGACCCGTTGTGCAATTCTCTCATCTCCCGAGCCAGAATTTGCAACGGGCGTCCCTCGTACTCCACTAATCACGGATCAAAAAGGGCGAGTAAAACACGGGCGAGGAAAAACATATCACTACTGAGCTGAGACGTGAAAAACCAAAGGGCTCCTCAAAAAGGCAGGGGGAAAACGGGAAAAACCCACTAATTCAACACGCACCAAACTACAACATGGTGCCAACCTCAACCAGGCGACCCGAAGCATACCCGCACATCCATCCAATAAGGAAGGGAAACCAATAAGTTGGGGTCTTCACTCGGTTACTTCCGATCCATAACCACCCGAGTGGACTACTCAACTGCAGGCTAACCTCAAAGGGATCCTCAAAAGACACAATCCCATGCCACAGTTGGTCACTCAACAAGCTATCATAACCCCAACAGACCCGCGGGTCGAAGTCGATCCTCAACTAAAAGAGAACACCCTGACGGAAACCAAACCGTCGGTGAACAGGACTGAAACTGACTCGCAAGGCGAACATAAAGCCGAGGCCCAAACTCGCGGTCAAAAGTCCGAAGCATCCAAAAGACTCTCACCGTTGTGTACCTACAACGTGGCATCACTGCCGTGCACCCACGGCGTGGCATTACTGCCGTGCACCCACGGCGTGGCATCACCACCGTGTATCAACGGTGTGGCATCACTGCCGTGCACCCACGGCGTGGCATCACTGCCGTGTACCAACGGCGTGGCCTCACTGCCGTTCACCAACGGCGTGGCATCACCGCCGTGCACCCACGGCGTGGCATCACCACCGTGTATCAACGGTGTGGCATCACCACCGTGTATCAACGGTGTGGCATCACTGCCGTGCACCCACGGCGTGGCATCACTGCCGTTTACCAACGGCGTGGCCTCACTGCCGTTCACCAACGGCGTGGCATCACCGCCGTGCACCCACGGCGTGGCATCACCACCGTGTATCAACGGTGTGGCATCACCACCGTGTATCAACGGTGTGGCATCACTGCCGTGCACCCACGGCGTGGCATCACTGCCGTTTACCAACGGCGTGGCCTCACTGCCGTTCACCAACGGCGTGGCATCACCGCCGTGCACCCACGGCGTGGCATCACCACCGTGTATCAACGGTGTGGCATCACCACCGTGTATCAACGGTGTGGCATCACCACCGTGTATCAACGGTGTGGCATCACTGCCGTGCACCCACGGCGTGGCATCACTGCCGTGTACCAACGGCGTGGCATCTAATCCTCACAGTCCTATACCCTCAAAAATTCCGGAGCTGAGGAAGGGCCAAAAGATCGCAAGACAAAAACCAGGGCCCCAACTGCACAGGGCAGGACCAACAACACTCGTCTATGTGCAACACGTGATCAGGTATCTGAACCTCACGAGCACAAGCTAAGGGTCCTATCTCTAGCCCCTACAACAATGCAGATGCCCTACAGAAGAACTGAATGCGATGCTCCGGTAACAATTAACGCTCATGTGCGTGAAGGGGAGATAAGACTAATGCCTGCCACTATGTTGATAACTGCCCCCGAATCCTCATCCTGTGCGACAAAGACGCTCTCACTCGGGGTGGTCGTCCGTCGGACTGCCGCTAAGAAGTGGCCCTAGCTATCTGGCCAAAACCTGCCAAAGCTCCGCCTGTCTGGAAGAGCGGAGGAGGAGGAGCCGAAGCTGCCAAAGCGACTGATGACCCCGCTTTAGGTCCAGACCATGATCGGTGCCCTGCCTGTGGTCACATTACGGCGCAGAACGTAGACCCCCACAAGAGACAAAGTCATCCCGCTGCTGCTGATACACCGGCTGTGGAGAACCTCCTGGTCTCGGTCTCCTCTGAGACTCACGACCCCCAGACTAGGATCGTGGCAGCCCCGGGGGTCTCGATCTATTCTACTGTCCACACACAGGCGGCACTGGATGCCTCTCGCCGGAGCTGGTCCCTGGCGCTCCATCAATCTAAGTCATGATCACAGCTCCTCGGTCAACCCACCGAGCATGCACAATCTCTGTAACAAACGTCGGCACCCGCCGAGAATAAACCAAGTGATAGATATTCCGATGCAGTCCTTTCTCAACTAGCTCAACCTCCTGGGCCTCATCCAGGCGACATGAGGTACACCACTCGACAATCGCAAAACTCGCGAACAAAATCCAGAAGAGGTCGACTTCCCTGCTGCAAGAGTCTAAGATCCCCTTTCCAGTTTCTGCTTACACTGTCGGAAGAGAAGGCCCTAAACCGCAAGGCACGAACTGGTTCTAAGTCAACAACTGCGCTCCAGGTAGTCCAACGGATGAACTCGACGCCACCAAATCTCGGCGTCCTGTCAGACCATCTCAATCTCACTGAAGCAATCACCTGGTAACTCGACCAGGGCATATACCTACCTGGTAACTCGGCCAGGGGTATGCACCCATCTGGTAGCTCGGCCAGTGGATGGTGTCCTCCTGGTAACTCGGCCAGGGCATACGCCCACCTGGTAACTCAGCCAGGGCAATGTATCCATCTGGTAGCTCGGCCAGTGGAAGGTGTCCTCCTGGTAACTCGGCCAGGGCATGCGCCCACCTGGTACTCAGCCAGGGGCCATGCCCTCCTGGTAACACAGCCAGGGAAAATGTCCTCCTGGTAACTCAGCCAGGGAAAATATCCTCCTGGCAACTCAGCCAGGAAAAATGTCCTCCTGGTAACTCAGCCAGGGAAAATGTCCTCCTGGTAACTCAGCCAGGGAAAATGTCCTCCTGGTAACTCAGCCAGGGAAAATAATATCCTCCTGGTAACTCAGCCAGGGAAAATATTCTCCTGGTAACTCAGCCAGGGAAAATGTCCTCCTGGTAACTCAGCCAGGAAAATAATATCCTCCTGGTAACTCAGCCAGGGAAAATATCCACACAGCTGGGATCGCCGTCACTTCAAACGGCTCCCACAACAACGCCCCACTCTTAGGCGAGAAGAACCGACTGACACGGCAAAGATCCGAACATCCCGATAGACTGGTGCCTAGAACCCCAATCAAACAAGAACAGACTTTAGGCTCGGCGTATCGAAGTTCTCGATCCTTTACCGTTTAGGGATTCGGCCCTTCTCGGTTAAAGTGGAAAACTAACACGACACACAACTCCAGGGTCCCGCACTGCTCTGATAGCTCCGTCTCCCGCTGCTCGGGTACTCATCAGGTGCGGGGTGTGTCCAATCCCAACCTGACGTCTCAGGGGTATCGCAAACCGCTGCACAATAACAAACGTCAGGACACAACAACCATACGACCCAATCCAGCGAAAGTCTAAGACATGTTATCCATTCCATAGCATCATTTTGTTCGGCAGCGAACATAATCGCTTAGGGAATTAAACATGCCAAACTCTCATCCCGTCTCATGGGAGAGGTAAAAACTCAATCAGGACTCTCGCTAAAGTCACGACTCTCACGTAGTCATCCTAATATCGAACCACAAGCCTAGGGTTTCTAAGTCCACCACGACCTACAACCTAGGCTCTGATACCACTCTAATCTGTCACGCCCCGGGGTCGAAACTGCGACCCGGGCTCGCCAACAGATCCGCCATCTGTACGAAAACTGCCGTACAGACGAAGCGTCTAACCTGCAGAAAGAAACATCTACAGTAAACAGATATCAGAGAGCTGAAAGTAAACTACTAAAGACTGTAATCCAAACACTGTACAACTGAAACAATACAATATCATCTCCCAAATATCATCGTATACAAAATCCTCTGATACAAAAACTCAAAAGGGAGATATCTCCAATAAATACATCAGTGTACGAACTCTCGATACAAGAATATCCTCACTACATCAGTCTCTCAAACTGTAAATGTAAGGTACAACTCTATACCTCTCTACAAAGGTCTCTCAACAGAGGAAGAAGAAGTAAACTATCCACCGAAGCTCTCCTCTGAAGGGGTACCGCTACACTCCAACGACGGGTAGGGAACTAGCTCGCGACTCCCTCGCCTCGGTCCGAAAGATCAGCAACAGGAGCACAGGAACAGAAGAAGAAGTCCCTGGGGAAAAGACACCACGACGGGTGTGAGAACTACTTCCCACAGTAGTTCTCAGTGGGTGCCGTCAACAAGCCCAACGGTCTGCCCACCAAGTCTACCAGAGGTAAAAGATAACAGGCAAAGAAAACTAAGCAAGAAAAGCTGGAACTACTCTACAGCTACCATGCCTCTATCTAGATACTCAAAAGTGAAACAGATCAAAGTAAATGAGACCACTCGCACCCAAGGTGCTCAATCGTCCCAATCGAACTGACTACCTCCAAGGTCCAGTCAAGCCCGCGCCTGTCGACTAGGAACGCTCCTGCCCACTACCACACATCCACATGAGGACGGGATTTACGTGGGGCGTCCTGTCCGACTAACTCATCCCTCGCGCAAAACTGCCTCAACAGGCCAATCATCGCATCCACTGCGGCATCTCAGGGGGCGCGGCCCCAACTGAGGAAAACGGCGCGGCATAGAGTAATCAACATTGGCATATGCAGGCTATAGTCAAAATCCACGCTCACTCTCAGAACGGTAGGACTCAAGATCCCCAAATATCTCGCACCACAGTCGGAGCACTCTCGACGACTCAGCTGATCGGCTAACTCAAACACGAGACACTAGCCTCTCCAACAGCTCGCAGCACAAAGCACACTGGCTGGAGATACTCCACAGCCAGGAACGACCCACAACTCAGGGTAACAAAACAGGTCGGACAACACTCAACGACCTGGGGCCACCGTCAACCCCAACGGTTCCCAACAAGACGGACCGGAAGATACTCGACGGCCCGGAACTACCGTCTACTCAACGGCTCCCTCCTACGACAACGTAAAAGGAAACAAGACCTCTCGGGACTACCGTTTACCCAAACGGCTCCCCGCACAGATAAGCAACCCGCTACAACTACCAGACTCCACTCTGCTCCCAAGCAAGAGTGCAAAAGCATCCCACACTAAAAGTAAGTCCCGACCTCTCGGCCCACTACCCGGGCGAGAAATAACACTATGTCCAGGAACGAAAGAACAGTGTGGATGTCTAAGCATAAATAACCCTAGCCCAAGTGAGGGTTTTCTACTGGTCTGGTTACACATGCAACATATGACGGGGGTGCTAGGTCAAGTTCCAAGATAACTATTTTAACAGATGATAACAGGAATAACAATTCCTACAATTTAGCATGCGACAGAATGAAATAAGCTATCATGCATAGTCCTACAACAGTAGAAATACTGTACATTCCATAAAACTTGGAGATAAGGCCACCCACCTCGATTTGCCACCAATTGCTCGTAGACACTTGCAATTGGCCTCCACGCGATCCGCTGCGCAAACGGGGCGCGCCGCCGGAGTCCGCACGCAAAACGGAGCACGCCGCCGGAGTCCGCACGCAAAACGGAGCACGCCGCCGGAGTCCGCACCAGAAACGGAGTCTGCACATAAAACGGTGCACGGTGTCAGGATCCGCCCGCAAAACGGGGTCCGCACGCAAAACGGTGCACAGTGCCGGAGTCCGCACGCAAAACGGTGCACGGTGCCAGGATCCGCCCGCAAAACGGGGTCCGCACGCAAAACGGTGCACAGTGCCGGAGTCCGCACGCAAAACGGTGCACAGTGCCAGGGTCCGCCCGCAAAACGGGGTCCGCACGCAAAACGGTGCACAGTGCCGGAGTCCGCACGCAAAACGGTGCACGGTGCCAGGATCCGCCCGCAAAACGGGGTCCGCACGCAAAACGGTGCACAGTGCCGGAGTCCGCACGCAAAACGGTGCACGGTGCCAGGATCCGCCCGCAAAACGGGGTCCGCACGCAAAACGGTGCACAGTGGCGGAGTCCGCACGCAAAACGGTGCACAGTGCCAGGGTCCGCCCGCAAAACGGGGTCCGCACGCAAAACGGTGCACAGTGCCGGAGTCCGCACGCAAAACGGTGCACGGTGCCAGGATCCGCCCGCAAAACGGGGTCCGCACGCAAAACGGTGCACAAAGACACAGTCCCAAACACAGATAAAAACAGGGGTTAATTTACTGTCTAATAGAACGCCCCAAAAACAGCACAAAAATACAGTAAAATCAACAAACGGGACCTACACGGTTGCGCCGCCGTCGCCGAACCGCTCCGCCGGGCGTCCTCGCACGCAAAACGGAGTCCACGACGCGCCGCCGCACCTCACGCCATCTCCCTCCTCACTCCCTCTCGCTCTCGGTTGCAGAAGAAAGAAAGAAGGAAAGGGAATGGCGGTGCGGGGAGGAAGAAGAAGAAGAAGAAAAGGAGAGGAAAAGGGGCGGTCCACCAGGCCGGTCCACGGAAACGGTGCACGGCTCGGACCAATGGGAAAGGCCCAACCGGCCGGTCCACAGCCGGGCGCGTGCGCCGGGCTCACGCACGCGCCCGGGCGCCACGTGGCGCGCAACCATGCGCGCCACGCGGGCGCGCAGTCCGCGCGCCACACGGGCGCGTGACACCGCGCCCGTGCTGGCGCGGGACACGGGGCCGCCACACGGGCGCGCGCCCACGCGCGCCCGAGCGGGCGCCAGTGGGGGCCCGCCACGTGGCGGCCCCCGCGTGCCCCCGCGATCCGCAGGCGCGCTTCCCAAGCGCGCCTGTCGCGCCTGACGCGCCACGCGCGTCCGTACGGCCCTCGGGATCCGTGCCGCGCGCAGTCTCGGTTTGCGTGCCGCGTCGTCTCGAAAAACGCGCACGCCTACCGGACTCCAAAACCAACAAATAAATAGTCCATTCTTAGCGATTTCGCGCGCTGAATCCAAAAACGATGTCCGTTTTTCCAAATTCTCACCCGAAAATTTGCCGAATGTCCACTCGATCCGATTTCCGCGCCGGGTCTATTTTTAAAGTCCGATTTGCCAAAATTCAACTCTAAAAATTCCCGAAGGCGACCGGAGAGGTAAACTTTTATCCGGACTTAACCCGGAGTCTAAATTTGACATCAGAATTGCGCGAAATCACTTCTAAACACCCGACGGGTCATCCAAACCCCACGGGGTCTCCACTTAAGCCCGAAGTCCACCACGTGTATCCAAACTGCGCGCAAACACCAACGACACATCCCGCAGGCCTCCAGCGATGCAACTAAATCCCAATTGCATCACCAATCCAAACCTGGGTCCGACACGCGCACAAACACTCCCAACGGCCACTAAAAGCTGCCCAACAACCAGCAACTCCTACGCCGGGGATTCCGGGACCTCACAACTAGACTCCGCGTGGCCCCTAGGCACGAGTGCAACAATAAAAGTATCTGCCTGAATAAACCGAATCAATGGACTAGTAAAAACTGGCACTGCCTGCTCAAACTGTCTCAAGTATCTGCTAACAGATCGGCACTCACTGACTGGCACTCACTGTCCGGTACTCGCTGGCCGCTGTGTAAATCGCCTACTCCGGAGTGGCACTCGAGGGGAGCGACCCGCATGAGTAAAATAACCATGTTTCACAATTACAGTAACCATGTCTCACAAGTACAGTAATCATGTCTCAATATCTCACTATAGCAGGACTGGATCACGACTCTGATCAAAGTGGAAAAATCCATCCACTGAAGAAAAACCCGATCCCGAATCTGATACAACAGTAAACAATAAGTGGGAAACTCCATCCACTAAAGGAAATCTGATGCACAAGTACATATCCGGTCAACCGCCCAATATCCGCGGTCGCCGCAACACCCACAACCCACAATCAAGTCCAACCTGCCCCAGACTCGAAGTCTCGACTACACTATCCCAAACCCCTGCTCAACTTGAGCAACAAGAATCGCCTGACTAAAGAATAAGGAGAAAAGAAGCAAACACGGTTTCTCCTAAGTCAAGTTCCAACATGATAGTGTAGCGATAAAAGATGGCCTATCTAGATGTCCATACAAGCATGCATTTGTCCTCAAGGAAGATACAAGATAAAAATAAATAGCAGCTCCACATAAGTATAAGCACATGCCAGAATCACTAATGAACTACACATGTCCATAATCCATGATCCATAATCCATAATAACTCCTCAGAGTAATATCCGCATATAGCTACGTCATCCTGTCCCCTTGAATGATCAGTCCTCACGAAAGGCTATGTTCTAACATGGCATGCTAATAAATCGCTACTATAATATATCAATTCCACATAAATATGCCAAAGGGTAATCGATCACAAACTCTATCTCATCTAGTATAACATGAACATAGCCATCAAGAATGCTAGATCTCAAATCCTCTAAAACATGTACAATAATCAAGTAAGCATTAATCCACAAGATCTAGGCCACTTTCCACGCTTACATCTCAACTCTAATAGTTGTACCTTAATCATGCATGCTATAAGTCACAGAGGGTAACAATCCCTTAGGTAAGCTTTCCTTAATCACCAACATGGATATCCGAATCATGCAAGCCCTCATAATATAACATGAATATTAAATCTTGCAATTCTCTTAGACAATCAACATTACTAAGCTTACCTCTCAATCACAAACAATGTACCCTAAACAAGCATGCATTCTATCAGATAGAATTAGAGAATTGTCCACCGGTTCTGGGGACAAGGCAACCCACCTGAAACGCTTTCCGCAGGCAAAGCCGAAGTCGGTGAAGTGCGTAGTCACATGCTATCAAAATTCGCCGAAACTGCACCCTCGGTACACGGTCGTGCAAGCCTCTGCTCAATAAACAACACAACCAACAGCAACACGATCAATACCCCACAACACCCAAACAGCACATGCTGTTTTTACCAATCAGCACAAAGAAGGGGATTTTTCACTTGCGTGCAATCCTCCAAAAATCCCAAAAAAATCACCACTGTGATCCTCGCGACGAGTAGATACAAATTGAGTATTTATACACCTTATTCCGACACCTGTAGGCCAAGATAAAAATAAAACATCGCCGTAAGCCAAAACCTTCACAAACACGAGCCTGCAGAAAAATAGTCCCCAAAGAAGCTTAATTATCACCTTTGAAGAGTCCTCTGAAAATTTCAATAAAAATACGGGTGCGTTTCTCTTGAAGTGTAGATGTCGATCGAGTCCTCGTACATTGAAATTCGATACTCGAGTGTAGAGATAAAAATTCGACAAGCCTCCGCTGTCCAGAAAACCACCAGCAGAAAAAGAGTTCAGAGATGCCTCATAAACCGTGCCAAGAACTCAAAATGAGGCAAAGTGATCAACACAGAAATCGAAGGCGTACCTCTTGTGAACGCACTTCCGTAAAAATCAGCTCAAAAGTCCATTGAGGTAGTCCAGGGGGTCTCTCGGAATGAAAAGCGACGGTAGAAGCCAAAATCCAAGGAGCATCAAAGTGCGCCGCGTCGCAGTAAACGCCAATGCTGCGGCCTCCAAAAAATCTAGGGATCCATCGAAGGGTGGAGAATAGGGAGAGGAACAACCTTCCTTAAAGCCTCAGCCCAAGAGGAGCTCGGGAAAGCCCTCAAAAAGAAGTCCAAAGGGGCTATTTATAGCTCAAGCCCAACATACAAGAGGATCCGGATTCGGGCGCCGGATTCGGGCGCCCGAATATGGCCCGAACCCGTTACTGTGCGCGTCTGAATCTCTCTCGGTGTGCCACATCACCTCATCCCCGCCCCACGCGCCTGGCGCATGCGCGCCCGCCAATCGCGGCGCGCCGCGTGGCAGCGCGATCCATGGCGGGGACCGTGGGCCGCGATTCATGGCGGCCCAGCCGGGTCGCTGCGCCCGCCAATGAGCAAGCGACATGTGGCCTGGCGGGATCCACCGTGCGCCGCGCCCGGCACGCTGTCGCGCGTGCGTTGACCGGCCTATACCCGCGCGCCACGTGTCCACCGCCTCAGCTCGCTGCGCCCGGTGCACGCCAGAACCCGTGGACCGCCCTGCCGGCCGCCGCGCACGTGCCTGCCCGCGCTCCTCGCCGCCGCGCTCCGCCGCTGCCCGTCGCCGCCGGTGCTGCCCTGGCCTGCCGGAATAGTAAACCTTGCCTCGAAATTCGTATTTTGGCATCCGGGCTCCGAAAAATACAAGTAAATAGTGTATTTTCATCGTTTTCGCGCGCTGAATCCAAATCAGATGTCCATTTTGCCAAATTCCACTTCTAAAATTTGTCGAAGGCATCCGGACAGGTAAACTTAATCCAAATTTCATGCTAGGTCCAACCTTGAGGCCCGATTTGCGCACAAATACCTCCATCACACCGAAATATGGCTCCAGAAGTCGCTGATCACACTGCAAAAGCTCTGCGGAGATTCGGGTCATCACAATCGGAGTTAGCTTTAGGGTTTCAAACCGATAAAGAAAGGATTTCGAAAAGGAATGCAGGCGTGAATTCCGCAATTAGCCTAGAAAGGCAAGCCACGCTCGGCGCTAGAAAGCGCCGAGAATTACGTTTCTGGCGCAACTATCGGGGGATGAACCTAGATGAAAAAAATGGCTACCGACGATAGCTAATTCAAAAGGAAGGCGTTGAGGATTTCACGCTGATTCTTCCAAAATTATGCCGATCATTCAAAATTCAAATCGGCGCCCAATAACCGTGATTCGAAACTGTATAAATAAGTGAACCATTGAAGAAATCAGGATCCGGCAACCTCGTAAGCCTGATACCACTCCATCTTCTTCATTTATCTAGGAGTAGGTTAATTTAACTCTTTTTTCTTCTTTTTTACTGCTTTCCAAGGAGTAGGCTTAATTGTAATCCTTCTATCCTTTTTTTTTTCACTTGTATCCCATTCTTTTTATCAATATAAAGTGTAAACCGACCATCCGGTTGTATCTTTATTTATCAATATAAAGTGTAAACCGGCTCAGTCGTATCTTTATTTGCTTTTCTCACCTTTAGAATGTAAATCGGCCAATCAGCCGTATATTTATTGGTGATTTTTGTACTTTAATATTATAATCGGCTCATCAGCCGTACATTTATCTCTTAAACTGGTTCGACTCATCTAAGTCGAAACCAGCGATCCCTCTCTACCTCTGTAAATCCGATTCGGCTGTCGTCAATCGAACAGTCATGAGAAGTTATCAGAGGAGAACCTGGCCGAGCGGATCCCTCCTCAGCCCGATCGCTTGATTATTGGCACGCGGCGTATTTCGACACCTGTTGAGGGTCATCCAAAGGGGCCACTCACGCGCAAACCACATTTTGGCTCTAATATGTGGAAGAGAAGCTGGTGTGGCAGTTTCTTTTTTCAATGTTAATGGGGTAGGAGGTGTGTGTAAGTGGATAGGTCCTTCTCGTGTGCTTCTCTTGTGCTTGGGGATATGAGTTTCAAGGTTTGGGGGTGGAATAGGTGGATGGTGGTGGGTTTTAATGATTCATTTATTGTGGGAAGAGAGTGTAAGGGGGAGGGTTTGACGGGGATGTACATGGGGTCCTTGGGGGTCCCCTTTGGGGTGGGTGCAAGTAGGGGGGAGTGACGTGCGTTCTTGCCCCAACTTTGGAGGCGAGCTTCGTGCCTTCTGAGGGAGGTGGCGAGCCGTTGGCTCAGCAGGTGGGGAGGGAAGTGGAAGTCATAGAAGAGGCGTCAGCTTTGGCTCGCACTATAGGCCGAGGGTTCCGAGGTGTAGAGGTTATAGGGTATTTTGAGCACTGTACCCTTGGTTCGGAAGCTCTTGGGGGCTTACTTGACGACACAGTGTGCGAGAGGGTGGAGAAGAACATGGCTACGGACACCTGCTCAGACGCGAGGGTTGTAGGGGAAGGCACACTGAAATGTCGTTATAGTCGGCGACTTGCAACCGGGGAGGCGACCCCTATCTTGACTAATGCTATCGTTAGGAAAGCACGGATGAAGGAATGTAACGAGCATTCGGGGGATATTTGCGCCAAGCTCAGCATTAAGAAAATCTTGGGGAGAAGCAGGAAGTGCAAGGTGCGTCTTGACGGTGGTGAGGCAAATTCCTTCGAGGAATTCGTGGCTAACAAGCGTTAGTATGGGCTCCGAAGGTGATTTGGCGAGGTTTCCTATGAGGACCTTTTGGGGGTTTTTGTCGGGTATGGAGTCACGGTGGCTATCAGGGGGGTGGTGCTGTGTGGAGGCTCTTTTTAGAGACTTTTTGGGATGTTTTTGTAGATGGTTGGTGTCTTGTAACGACTCGGCCCACTAGCAATAATAACTCGTTGGGCCCAAACCACAGCCCAAAATGCTTAAGCCCAGTTATTATTACTAGTGTCCATGTCTCATATAAACCCAATCACAATTCCATCCAAAATGCTTAAGCCCACTAGCAATAATAACTGGGCTTAAGCATTTTGGGCTGTGGTTTGGGCCCAACGAGTTATTATTGCTAGTGGGCCGGGTCGTTACATTTGGTATCAGAGCCAATAACCAGCCGGAAGTGTGCGGCGAGTCTCGGCTGAGCCTGGGTCTAGATGATAGGGCTAGCGAGATGAGTCTCACATCGCCTGGTGATCTTGGGCTGCTGTGTGTGTGTTTGGGCTGACGAGGACGTCAGGCCTAAACGGGGGGAGTCTATGACGCCCCCAATAGTCCCACATCGGATGTGGATGGAATTGTGATTGGATTTATATGAGACATGGACACTAGTAATAATAACTGGGCTTAAGCATTTTGGGCTGTGGTTTGGGCCCAACGAGTTATTATTGCTAGTGGGCCGAGTCGTTACATTAATAGGACTAAATTTCTTAACCCGGCTATAGCATTTTGAATGGTAGCAAGATCCAAGAGGTTATGAGAGTTAAGCGTGCTAGAGCTAGATTAATTCTAGGATGGGTGAGCCCCTGGAAAGTGGGGCGTCACATGTCTCCTCGAGGGACCAGTTGGGGGTTGGTGTGTCTTGGGTGTTAATGTTTAGAGTCTATAGCTGGAACGTAAGAGGGCTTAACAATCCCTCGAAATATAACGTTGTTCGCTTGGTTGTCTCTAAGTTACGCTATGTTGCGGTTTGTCGTCAAGATACTAAGGTCCAACATGTTTCTAGGTCCTTCCTTAGGAGCTTTGGTGGATCTTATCTTGACAAATGTATGTTCATCGAGGCTAATGGTGCTTCTGGGGGTCTGGTCACTTGTTGGAGTTCCAAGATATTCAAGTGTACTGACGCTTTCATTCGCACTTTTTCTCTTACTATCAGGTTATGCCATCAATCCAGCGGGATGTACTTCTTCGTTACTAATGTTTACGACCCACCTAGGTAGGAAGGAAAAGAGTTTTTTTTGCTCCGAACTGGGCCGACTAAAGGAAAGTTGTGGGGAGCTGGGTAGTATGGGGGGACTTCAACTTTACTAGATCGCAGGATGAACGGGTAGGCAGGTGGTGGTGCAATAGAGCGACCCGCATGTTCGACGAGCTGATCTACAAACTCGCTCTAATTGATCTGCCTATGAAGAACGTTCGGTACACATGGTTGGGTATGCAACGCAATCCTTCATTAGCAAGACTCGATCGGTTGCTAGTCTCGACGGAGTGGGACATGACCTTCCCCATGACTGAGATCGAGGCTTTACATAGAATTACTTCATATCACCGACCCATCTTGCTGTCTACTAGTGGTTATAGAAAACACACGGATAAAATCTTCATATTCGAGGAGGTGTGACTAAAATGTGAGGACTTCCGTGCTAATGTCCCAATCTGGTGGAAGGAGGTGGATTGCCAGAGCTTTGGGATTCTTGCCTTGATGACAAAATTAAGGCACTGCCGGGACAGGATTAAAAGCTGGTGCAAAACAAAGTTTTATAGTATTACGAAGGCGAAGAAGAAGCTAATGTCCGATATTTAGGAGTTAGATGACCTAGAGGAACGCCATGACCTTGTCTCCAATGGACCAAATTGATTAGAGCGGCATACTACACGAAAAGAAAATCACTGTGGGAGAGGAGAGCATTTAGGCCGTTCTCACAATGGTGGAGGGATGTCATCAGTCTAAAAAAGTGCTTTAGAGGAGGGGTATCATATTAATATGGGAATGGAAAAACTATCAACTTCGGGTCTGATAGATGGTGTGGCGAGTTGACCTTAACATTTCTCTTCCCCGAGGTATATATCGACGTGGAGAGGAAATCCTTACGTATCTGCGAGTGCTTTGGGAGCAACAGATAGAGATGGAGAAATCCTTACGTATCTGCGAGTGCTTTGGGAGCAACAGATAGAGATGGAGAAAAATTTTGAGAGGAGCCATGACGGGGGGGGCGGTTGCGAACCGTCTGCGTTCGCCAGCTGATGGAGTCTAAGGAGCTATTGGCGGGTGTCACACTAGGGGCCGGAAATGACGTAACGTGGTGGCTGTGGCACGAAAAGGATATCTTTTCTGTTAAGTCTACCTAGTCGATTCTTAGCGAAGGGGGTACTAGGGACTTGTATGCCAAATCGTTATGGAGTCTTTGAATGCCGCTTAAAGTATAGATCCTTGTTTGGTTGGTGCTCGAAGGATGCCTTCCCACAACAGATAATCTGGTCAAGAGGGGATGGGTGGGATGCACACTCTTCGTGCTCTGTGGATGCGAGGACGAGAAGGTAAATCACCTATTCGTGAGCTATGTTTTCACGCAGTTCGTTTTGGGGATGGGATGACAGAGCCATCTGGCTCAGAAACTTTGTTGTGGACGTTAGAAGTGTTTGGGAGAAGTGGATGGCATCGGAGGTGTCTGCTGGTAGGAATAAGATGTTAATGTACCTATCGACGACTTGAGCAGTAATTTAGACTATCATAAATAATGCTATTTTTCGCCAAACAAATGTTGATCCCCTTAGCGTCATAAGTTGGGTGAAGAGACTTACGAAGGTTTGAAGTGAAGGGTGGGCGAGTGGGTTTGGTTTTTTTTTTTTTTTTTTTTTTTTTTTCATCGGGACCAAGTTGTCTTTTTTTTTTTTTTTTTTTTTTTTGCTTAGTTCACCTTCATAATGAATGAAGCGAGTAGCGTGCTACTTTTTTCCTCAAATAATTCTAAACCCTCCAATAATACATAGAAATACATTTGCAAAGTATGATGCAGCTGAAAAATATATAATAACTGAAACTTTACAGGTATAAAAATGCAATTTTATCGTGTTTTTAGGAATACATATACAATCAGCCCTATTTTAAATTAAGTTTATATTTTTTAATCTTAAACCTAAGACAAAAAAAAAGCATAAAAAAATAGGTTTCTTGCTGTTTTTTCTATCCACTTTTTGCTCATGGAAATATATTTTTATTTTTATTTTTATTTTTATTTTATCTTTGAGTGAAGAGAAAACATTTTGATCTTATTTTTTGACAAAACTTTCAAAATTGTTGTGGAGTTTGGTGCACTCTACCCATTTAGTACTGAACCAAAAATTAACCGAGCACACGACAGCCCCCACATTATATCTTTATGGAAGAAGTATAATAACATTGATCAGAAGAGTTTATTAAGGGAAAAGATTAAAACTTCCTGGATCTCACTGATTTGATCTAGTAGTTAAAACCAAAAAAAAAAAAAAAAAAAAACCCTTTGACCATGCAATGAGATCGATACAAGCTTCTGAGGATTTTGAGATTTGCATTGCAATTTACAAGCAAGCAAAGCATTTATCAAGTGACCCACTGAGCTAACCAGTATCTCCCAGGGAGAGCATTAATGCTTTGGATTGTTCCATGGGAGAGCATTAATGCATTACCACTTTCAATTCACTCGATCTTACAATAATGTCTACAACAAATATCCAATTTGAAAGATTCTTAAGCCAAATAAATATTACAATCCCTAAATACAACCTGCTTTTGCTTCTCTTTTTTTTTTCTTGTTTGAAAAAGCAGATAAAATCTCACTCATTCCTCAGATGCTTCAGCAGCCGCGATCTTTGAATCCAATACGGTTATTAGTTGCTGGCTTACGCTGTTCGCTGCAGATATCATGTCAAGAATGATGCTTGGGTCCAACCCTGCGCCTCCACGTTTGGTTAGCCCGCACATTTGCCCGTGCCTATTCACCGAGACCGAAACAGCCGAGCTCATTTGAGATTCCTCTTCTGATGTAGCATCAACTATATAGTGCCTGCCAACCTAGTAAAAAGAAGAAAAATGTCACTTACTTCAGGCGGAAAAATTAGTGGTGCCAAGAAACAAAAAATGCCACCTTGAATCACATAAAGAAGAGTATCTGACAGTTTATTTTATGAAGGTCATAAAGAGTTCATCGATATGCATCTATAAAGGTCCAATTTGACGGACCTGTAGAAAAAGAAAGTGTTTACAGTTTTCAGAGAGAAACTACACATATATAGCATGTTACGCCACCGCTGGGATTCAATTTCCGGGCATTTAAGAGTAGGATAAAGAAGTTGACCATTGTACTAGAGCCTCGGATGCGCCTAAAAGTGAAATCACCACAAATTTACAAGGTTCTTACAAAGTATTTCTATAACATTTGAATGAACCCACACATTATATAGGTAAGAGTTAATTTTATCATTTTTATTCTGGATGATTTCTTGCTATATTTTATAGTAAGACACGAATGCCTAGTTTGGTTCCTTTTTTTATTTTTTCTTAAACACAAATTTTGTGTGATTGGGTGCACCAGCACATGGACTTCGCTTTTATGCATCATTGTTGCATAGCTTCTTAAAATGAAAAAGGTGACAAAACCCATAACTAGCAAGTATACATTTTTTTTTTTTTTTTTTTTTTTACTGCCAAGCAAATGCTGCGAATGCATAGAGTAACAAGCAATTCGCCATCCTCCCTCACACAATCGCATGAAATTTTTATTGAACACTATACATCAGACAATTTTATTTTTCTTGTAATTTGGACTGGTTATTTTATATCTATATCATCTATATATCTATACTTCTATGCTACTACATTAACATCTATATCTATACTTCTATGCTACTACATTAAAGGACAGTTGGGTCACATCGGGAAACCAAAGAGCGACACATTTTCCTCTAACTCTTTCTCAACTTGAATAATATCCGGCCAACTAGCAATAATAACTCGTTGGACCCAAACTACGGCTCAAAATACGTAAGCCCAGTTATTATTAATAGTATCCATGTCTCTTATATACCCAATTACAATTCCATTCCTATCCGATGTAGTACTATTGGAATGTTAAAATATCACATCAGAGAACCAAAGAGCGACACGTGTCTCTCAACCTCTTCCTCCTCCACTTCAACAATATTGTATGCACCCAGTCTATTAAAATATCACATACACCAAACCTATTTTTTTAATTATTAATATTTTAAGACCAAAATATAATTTAATAAATATAATCTGCACCATATAAAAAAAAAAAAAAAAGCATATGTACAAAATATTGCAGAGTTTAAATTCCTATGATAGGGATTTATCAATATGGTTTATAAGATATAAGTTTACACCCGGTGCATAGAATGAATGATTTCTCCCAACCCACTCCTTAACTATTACAAAAATTGTATACACCGGGTCTATAAATATTACATACACCGACCCTAATTTTTTATAATTAATATTATAAAACTAAAATCTAATTTTATAGATGCAATCTCTACTATATAGAAAGCTTCTGTATAAAAATATTATCAGGGCTTAAATTTTTATATTGGGGGTTTTTAAAAAAAAGTGCACAAAATTTATTTATACACCCGGTGCACGAAATAGTATCTTCCCCTTCAATGTGGGTAAAAATATATAGATACCCCTCAACTATATTTTTTTTGAATTGAGACCCACTCAAATTCTAATTTCAATTTTTATACTGAGTTAAATTAAAATGACCAAACTTATTAAATTTGGTGAAATTATTAATGAATTTGATAAAATTCATAAAGTTTTTGATAAATTTACTTGAGTCCAAAAACTAAAAGTTTAGAAAGTCTCTATACATTCTCACCAAAAAAAAAAAAAAAAATGTAAAACATGTGTGAAGACCACCTCAACTATTGATGCTTTGAAATAGACCCCTCAATTTTATATTTTTAACTAATTTTTTATAATTTTAGATTTTTTTTATCGTTAATGTTAGTTAATTAAACAAATATACAAAATTTGACCAAACTCAATAATTATAATTATTTATTATGAAATAAAATTAAATAACAAATAACTAGCAGTTAATATATCTATTAAATTTACTAAAATTTTACTTTATATAAAATATTTTAAAATTATTTTAACAGTTTTTTCCCTAATTCTTTTTTCACATATGCCTCACAAAATAATTTAATTAATAATAAGTTCTAATAAAAATTTATGTCGCACATAAACCAATTTAAATTATTTTAATTCATACATTATTTTTATTTAAATCTATATAATTAATAATTAGGATAATAAAATAATATAAAATTATAAAAATATTATTTAAAATTTTTATTAAAATATTTATATCCGCAGCATCACACGAGCCGTTCAATAGTATGTTATTAAACCAGCAGTTGAAGCAGTTGACACACTGCTCAGACCAACAACCCAGTGACCCAATCGATCACTGAGCAGGTCAATGTCCAATAGATGTTCGATAACTAGAGTGTATAATACTTGTGATCAATGAAAGCAACTTACTTTGGTTAAAGTAACTATAACAGGAACTCCAGAAGTGTCAAACTGTAGAAACTCTTCATCGCTGACATCGACCTCTGGTTGCTCATCAGATGAGGCACCAAGAATGCTGACTTTGGGTATTCCAGTATTGCTTAAGGCAACCTACCAGAGAAAGAATTACTTTAACAACAGATCTGACAGAACTAAATTGCATCAGTTCTTATCATGTGTTGATATTGCATGGTGCAAAATACTTCTCAAAGCATGAGAATGATTTTAACCACTCTCAGTCAATCTTTTTAATCCAAAAAATTTCAAATTTTCAAGCAAGAAATGTCTAGCTAGATTCTAACTATAAATGGAGGCAAATGAATAACAACTCAATCTACAATTTCCCAAAAGCCCAATACAAAAATAATAAACAAGGTGGGAAAAGGCATCAACTCTTGTTTTAAAACCTCTTTTCTACTCTTTTAAGTCTTAACATCTCCTCATGATCTGATTTCCTTTCATATTGTGATTCTCTAAATGAATTGCAAGGGATTAAAGCTCCCATAGCAATTAGGTCTTAAGCACAAAAAGCCATGTAATCTGAGCAAATGATAAAAATACTAGAATAAGTTTTGCCCAAACAAATGTTCCAAGTTCCTACTATAGGCTTATCCCACGAGTATAAAATATAGAGCTTACTCTCAAACTCTTAATTTCAATATGAAGCAACAAAAAAAAAAAATAATAACAAAATAACATTAATGCCAATGGTAATAGGTTATAGTGGAAAAACACCAAACAGTTCAATAAAAGGAAGGTGTAAAACAAAAATAGCCTTATAGGATGTGGTAGTAGCAGGCTCCATACTCTGATTCAGGACCTAGTTTCAACTGAACAATTTGGTCATAAAAAATCAGATCAATTATTTAATAGATTCTTCTTTTAACTTGAAGTAGTGCTCCAGAATGCCGCAGTGGAAACTGATTTAAGTAATGTCAATCCAATCCAAAAATTATTTACCTTAATAGCAGAAGCTAGCACATCCAGTAAATTACCATCTGAACTGATGACAAGTCCATCAATATAAAGATCCCAGCAAACTTTACCGTCAACGACAATCAGAGAGGAGAGATCAATTCCAGCCCCTGGAATAGATCCAACCAAAACCGTAATGAATCAATAAGTCAAATAACAAACCACAGGTTAGATAAATGTTGTCTTACAACATGAGAGCAATGAGTAAGGATTTCATTTCTTCCATGCCATACACTTCGTAAAACAAGTGATGCAAAATGGTAACATTAAAATGATATAAAAGCATCAAAGTACGAACGATCTCTAGTTAATTTAGTAATTTTGTAAGCATGTTACAGTGAATGCAAATTAGAGCTCCATTGAAAATCATTGCAAGAATAAGTGATGAAAGCAGTAACTGTAGTAACCGTAATTTTGAAAACTGAAATTTAAGTATATTTTCTGAAATTTAAGTTCAAATAAATTTTCTAAAATATTTATATAGCAAAAATATGTAAATAAACAGTGTAATCGGGACCCTATTTTCCGCCTTTTTGATCGGGGTCTGATCTCGAAAATATGAGATCGCCAGTGCGACCGTCTCGTCGAATCGAGTAAAAATGGTATAAACAGATTTTCGATCCGACGGTCGGATCGTCTCGAAAACAGCGAAGAAGAAGCGCGGCCCACAACTTAAGTTGTGAATAGTAACCCCTGTTTTAATTTCCCCGCCAACCAACGTCGACCGATTCACTATCTGGAGTCCGAACCTATCGGTCCAGGTAGTCGATTTTAACCGCTTCGACGTTCTGAGCGCAATGGCGTTGACGAAATTCTCGTTTGACGGCTCTGAAGCATCGGGATGCGTTCCATACACTATAAATTTACTGTATTAAATGTACCGAGCATTTTTAGGGGCACCAAATTGAGGAACCAAATACGCTACCTGGTAGGTTTCGTTGAGCCGGACGTCGTGGCGAAGTCCGTTTTTCATTTCGACGACTCGTGTGCCTCAAAATGAGTGAAATACAGTAAAAAAACGGGTATTTTCGCAAAAGATGTAATATTTTATGTACCAAAATGCTAGGGACTTTTTGCTGAGGGATCTGGATGTGATTGTGATCTACAGCAGGGATCCTGGGGTTAGAAGCATGAGGTACAGGGACCTAAGAGCATATTGTTACAAATTTTCACATTAAACGTTTGTGGCTCTTGGATTCCTCGTGGGGGGACTTACAGCCATCCGAGGGATTCTTAAACCCTTGGCATGCATCCAAGAAGTAGAAACCGCCCTTTCCCTCAGCCCTAGGTCGCCAAGGAGACGCACCCAATCAAAGGAAACCGAGCTCGGGCAAGGAAGAAGGAGAGTGCACCTGGGATCCTCAAACTGCGCTCTCTGCTTCCTAGTGGGCTCATCTACCTCCTGTGAGTGCGCCTGAGGGAGCCAAGGTGCGTGCGACGCGGGGAGGAGCAAACCGGCTTCATCCTTCTTCTCCAACTCCGGCCAAGGTGAGTTCCGATGATCCTTTGGTTCTTTGGACCCTGGACCATATGCAGTAGTTTCTTGGGTTTCTGGGGAGTCTCCCTGCCCAACCCCGACGACGGGGAGTCGCCGGTTTGCCGCGGTGAAGTTGCACCGCCGGAAACCTATCTTTGCTCCGCCTCAGGCTCAGTGTTGATTCCGGCGGTTTTGGACGGAAACAAAAATGGCCAGCTTCTTCTGCTGGATGAGTCCAAGCTTCCCACCAAATTTGGTAAAGTTTAGTGCACTGTGGGAGGCGCGGCATCAAGCCCTAGTTTTGGGTGAAGGAAGGCATGGCCGGGCTTATTTTTCCGGTGTCGGCGCCGCCTCCCACCGCCGGCCACATGCCCAGCAGCAACCTTCCTGTGGCCAAGAGGAACCCTCTGGTGCCTTTGCATGCGGCCAATGCAAACCAGACCAAGATCCGCCATTAATGGACCTTGGTTGGCCGCGTTAATGGCGGTCAGCCATCCGTCGCTCCCCGGCGATGGTGACTTGCCCAAACCTTCCCCAAATAGTGCAAGAAGACTTGTGGTGCTGTTGGTTGCACCCAAAAGCCCATGCTCTGTGATTGCCCGAACCCGAAGCTCCAAAGATGGCCGCGCGGCCTAGCTCCGGCCACCGCGTGCCATTTTCTTGACCCGGTTGCATGCGTGGTGGTGCCCTCATGTCCTAGAGGCCGATGCTTGCCTCAGTTGGCCACCGGAACAAAAGTTCTGTTGGGTTGGCCAAGGTGGAGCTCTTTGATACATGATTCATGGCCGAGCTTGCTCCGGCGGCCACTCCGGCCAGCCCGCAACCCCCTGGTGGTGAGCCCTCATCTTCTCTCAGTCCCAGGAGCTTGATGCTCACCTTAAATTGGGAAGTGACTGAGAGGTTGAGTGATTGTACCATGTTGAGCCCTAGGTTGATCTAAGTTGATCCTTAGAGTGTTCTAGCAATGCTTTAGCTTCGAGAGAGTGAGCCCTAGCATCCAGGACATCCCCTGAGCTTGATGCTCACCTCAGACCAAACTTGGAATGAAGGGATTGTGAGATCTTGAGTGCCAAGCCCTAGAATGGCCATTGTTGGTCCTTAAGCTGTTCCAGCAGCTTTGCGGCTTCGCGGCAGTGAGCCTCTGGGTTTCTTGGACCTCCTGAGCATGATGCTCACCTTAGATTGGCTGTTGGTCGAGTGGAAAAATTTAAAATGCAAAATAACCAATTTTACCTAAGTAAAGGAAGGCCCGAAGTTGTCCTTGAGTCTCGCGCTGCTTCCAAATGGTGAGCACGGTGTCCAGAATGTCGAGACCCACCTGCTGGTGGTCTCGGTTCAATTTAATAATACTCTGAAAATATTTACGAGCGAAAAAGGCTCTAAAAAGCATGTATTTTTGCGAATTTATGTAACCCTAGGGGTCTAAACGCAAATGTTACCTCACGTACTGTCTCAGGCTGTGTGCCCATGATCTCTAAGCATTTCGTTGGGGATCCGACGGCTTTCGTTGAGAGAAAATCGATTATCGATTCGAAAATCGGCAAAATCGTTGGTTTATCGGCATCCCGGCGGCAATCACGCAATTCGAGGAAATTGCAGCGATTACGCCTTGCTGTTAGATGTTCCCGGTAGGGTTCTGGATGACCCAACAACCATGGGTTGTTGCTAGCAACTTCCGAAAATCCAAAAAGAAATTTCGAGGGTATTTTAGTAAATTTGGCAAGGTTAGAGTTTAGGTTTGCACCTAGCGAAATGCTATTGGCCAAACGTCGTCATTGAAACATTCTGAGGCCGCTTGTCAAGTTTCGTTAATTTCGAAAATCTGTAAACGCTGATTGGGTCAAAGTAGGCCGATCGGCGAATTTCCGGCGAGTTTGCAACAATCTAAAAAATATCCAGGTTTAAGCCCTAAGTATAAAGTAAGCCTGTAGTTTGGGTATGTGTGAGTCATTCCCTTATCAGCATTTATGATTCAGGTCTTTGCAGTCTGACTCTAGCTTGCGAGCCTTCTGTTGGAGTCGGTAGTTCGCCTGCAAACATGTGGGTTTATCTTCGGTCCGGGATTTATCATTTTGGCCCACTGGGGTATCGTAATTGGTCGGACCCCTGTGCTTGTGGTAGCCTAGATTTCATTTTTGAGCCTTCTTCATCTTGTTTGATCATTATCAGTTTATATGTTGCAATGCCTAATTTATCCTTAGCTAGCTATCAATTATTTATTATGATTTTTAGTATTATCCTGGACATTTGCCATGCCTGATTGGTCATTAGCTAGCGTTCACAGATTACCATGCTTATCAATATATCTTGATTATTCCTGGACATATGTCATGTGTGATTGGACATTTATTTTATCTTGCATTTATTATTGCATAAGTTGAGATCAGATTGGCTTTCAGTTATTGCATCCCTGTAGGGATTTCCGGCTTGTTGCCGATTACCCGGTCTGTGGACCGTGAGCTTGAGCATCAGCATTATGATCGCCCGCACTGTTGTACTTCACGAACACCGGCAGATTTGCTACCCGCAAGGGTGTTCTTTAACGGTAAAGTGGTCTGTGGATGGACCCGTGACCCTTAGGTTAGTGCCTAAGGGTACCGGGGTGTAGACCCCCAGGTTAGTGCTCGAGGGTGCCGGGGTATGTCAGCCAGGTTAGTGCCAGGTTCAGCATTTTCCCTGAGGTCTTGTTGACCAATATGGTGGCTTTGATTGGGTATTTGATTGTTCTACCATTGATGCATAGATTGCCTGTTTAGCATGCTTAGTCATTATACTCTTATGATTGCCCAGTTCTTGCTTCAGTATCTATATCAGCATGCTTTTACTTCAGTACCATGATATATCTGCCTTACCTATTGATCCTTACTATCTGCTAGTTATTGTATACCAGTAGGTACGATTTGCTATTTCTCGGCTCGTCGTGCCCACTGGGATACATGTACAGTGTATCTCACACCCCCTGGGTGACCATTTTTCAGGTCAGTCGGGTATTGGGATGTCGGGACATGTTGGTGAGGCTTCCGTGATAGCAATGACCCATTCTGTCACCGTTTATTTTATTTTCTGCATGACATGTATTTATGTAAAGGATAAATTGTAATGATGTTTTAATTTGGTTAACTGTTTATGTAGTTTGATGCGTAGTTTAGATGACTCTGATATTGGTTGTAAGTGCCTTGCCGTGCATGTATAGAAAAGGCTCTGTCCAAGTGGACAGAGAATTTCCTATATATGTGGCCATCTGCACATGCCCTGGACTTGCTTTAAAATTCTGATTTAATATATATATATACATATATATATATATATATATATATATATATATATATATATATATATATATATATATATATATATATATACTGCTTTTTCGAACTCAGGGCGTGACAGTAACACCAAAATCATTACAAGAATAAGCGATCAAAGCAGTAACACTGTCATGGTAATATATTCATTATTCAAATGTGAGTCAATGGCTTGTAAAAGAGGCCCTCATACCTCAATAATCATAATGTCACAAGCATATTCATTGGCCAGAACAAAAAAAATTTTGTCATAGGAAACAACACATTCGGAATGCTTTTCACTAGGCACCAATCAGAGATGCAAACCTCAATATTTGGCCTTTACTGATGGCAGCGCTATCATTAATACGACATTAAAGGAACCAAATAATTATTGTACCTACATTCTTATTGTATATTTCTATAATATACTTCCTCGGCAATGTTCTGAAGTTTAATACCTGCCCCACTCGTACCACCAAGTAAGCATCTCTGGAGTGCAACCGAGAGTTCATTTGATAACTCTTCGCCACCTCGGCCCTAAGAAGATACAAAGTTTGAATTGATAAGGAAGATAGTATAACTGAGTAACAGCTGGAACAATCGTTATATTTAACAACTAACAAATACAACCACCGAACTTACACAAGAAAATGTTGCATTCCTTCTTATAAAGTACATTAAAAGGAGACAAACAAAGAAAGCTAGAAGCACACGGCCAAACATACATGAAAGTTCAATCTACAATTAGAGCAAAAAAACACACTGTGCGGCCTGGTCGACCAACCTCAAACATAGGAGCTGCTGTAGGGCTGCAATCAACAAATATAGACACTTTTCCTTTGTCAGGTTGGATAATGCTTGGTTTCCCAAGTTCAGCCTGCAAAACACAATATTAGCACAATACAGTGAATGATTTTTAACTATTAACATAAAACGATCTAAAATAGAAGGACACAAATATGCAACCTACATTGCATTAAGGTTTTTTGCATTGCAAATCCTGATATGTAGATTTGGCTGCACGAACTATATTAAAGTAATCAGCTCGATTTTCAGAGTTATGTCCAAAAATGTTAATTAATATTCTCGGGTCGGACGCCCATAGCAGGTCGACCCAAACCTGTTAATCCGATTAGGCATTTGTTCGAATGAGAACATGGGCGAGAGGGAACGGTTACGAAAACCGTCCCCATCCCGTGGTATAATGTGGGAAGTAATAGTAATTTCCCATATAGGAATATTCCCACTTCTCAATTCTCCTTCTCATCTCTTTTTTTTCTATCTGACGAACGAAAAGTTTTTGGGCGGCGGTACCATAGTGTGAACTCTAGTAGGCGCATCCCGATCGGCGATCTAACTGAGCAATTGAGAGAAAGGACAATCCAATCTTAGGCTTCTTTCGCTGTAAAAAATATATATGTTTTTCTGACTTTCTTTTGTTGACACCTCCTGTAGACCAAGTATAGAATATTCTTTCTCAATGGTCGAACCCACTAGGAGCTTTAAGTAATTCTCACTCCTTGTGGTTTACCCCTTTTAGGTGTCGGTTTGGTTGGTGAGGCACGAGACCGTAGCAAAAACGTGGCAGAGTAGCTGTGCTAGTGGTCTAGTTGTGTCATCCGAAGCCTCGTTAGTTTTTCGTGCCAGTTTTTGTTTTGATTAGCTAAGGGCCCTTTTGTATCTCTATTTGTAACAGAACCGTTCATATTTAATAAGAATTTCTTTTATACTTTATCCCTTGTATACTGTAATATCTTGTGCATCCCTTTACTTCTATTTGAAGCGTGTGAAAGTGACTGATCGTTCCGTTTGGAATCTTTGGATTAAGTGCGACTTGCCCGTTCGGCGAGAGTCTATGCGTGGGCCCGAGCCGACCAAACCGGCGGTTCCGAGGCGTGACAAACTTAGAGTGATATCAGAGCCTAGAAAGAGTCCTAGGTGGTTAGTATTGAACTAATGGAACCATAGGCGGAAGTGAGCCATGAACCCTAGGGAGACCTTAAGAGGTTAAGAGGTGAACGGTACGTGAACTTCGACGAAAGTAAAAAATTGGGTTGGTAGTGTTCCCAAACAAGATATTAGAAGCCGATCGAGAGAACCGAACTTTCACTCTTCGAACAATTACGTTGGCAGCCGAGAACGTAATATTGGAGATGAAAAAGAGTGTCTCTCGAGGACTTTCGCTTCATTGGATCTTGTTTGGTTGGTTTGATTTCGAGTCGAGTTGTAGGCCTAGACCATTGTTGCTAACATTGTTGTGTGCAGAGTAGGTATGGCACCCTGAGGACGACAACGAAAGAACCCTCCATCAGCCCAATCCGAGCCGAGAGAGGTGCACGAGCTGTGTGATCAGGTGATCACGCTCATCAGCGTGGTCCAACAATAAACAGAGGCTTCTCAACGTCAAGAGGAGGCGTCGCAACGGCAGAAGGAGCAGATCCAAAGACTCCACGGTATGTTCCTACTGCAAGCAAGAGCTGCGCAGCCAACACAAGAACCCACTTCGATTTTTTTTTACTTTTTTGGATGTATTTAGGATGATAACAAAATATAGTATGATAATTGATGCAATTTTTAATGCAGGGGATAATTGAGACTAAGGCTACAGGGCAAAGGACCTTTTTATAATTTAGTCTAAAAAAATATTAAAAAAATAGTCATTAATATTACATAAACAAAAAATATTTTTTAAATTTTTTATTCAATTAATTAAGTATTTAGGAAAAAAAATACTAGGCATTCTGGTTGGTCCACATGACAGTAGGCCAACAAGAAAACAAAGAAAATGGTCTTGCTCAATCATGTTTTTTCCTATTTGACCCCACTTTAGGGTCAACTTTTGTCCCCAAAGCGGGATTAAAATGTAAAGAAAGGCCATAAGGACCTTTCTTGTGGTTACATGCAGTGGGGTCCTTAGGCCCCACTGCATCTATAGTAGAGATCTACCGCTGACATTACGGGTATGCAAATTTTATGAACACATAGTTCAGTAACCGCGCTTGACTAATCATAAAACCATTATTCAAATTGTCACCGATATGAAACAATAGTCCAATACCACCAAAACGAGAATGATGCACTCTCTATGTCAGCTAAATACTAAGGATTTAAGTGTCATGGCACACATCCAGAGCTCTTGCCAGCACGGTATGGCACAATACATATCGTATCGTGCTAATATGTGTCATTCACAAAAATATTTCGATCAAATCTTTTTCACTTTATTAATGTAACTACTTGCTAATTTAAAAAAAAAAAAAAAAAATGGTTTTGAACTATGCCAATGGCATAGGAATCGTATCGTGTTGATATTTTGTCGACACGATACGACACGATGGGCTCAGCCGGTGTCAATCGCAATGACACTTAAATACTTGTTGAATACATACGTGCCTTAAACAAATATTCGAGCAACATATTCATACCTTAATGCTAGCTATGACGTCCGTCGCACCCAACCTAACACGAGCCGAACCATTTGCCTATCATGAAGCCCCAGAAATTCAAGCACAAAGAATACATAGAGAATGAAATAAATTCTCATACTCTAACCCAAAAGGCAAATTTTTTGATGAAATTTAGAACGCAACCTGTGGGATGACACCGGTCTCGACGGAGATAGACCGGAACTGAAGCCTCTTACGGCCGTCCGATCGAAGGTCTTGCGCAATCCCGCCGTGAATGAAATGCTTCTCCCCCACCGAGAGCCCCACCATTATATGCAGAGCTAAAACAAGTAGGCGAACACAAAGGAATCTTTAGAGGCATTTCATCGAACAATAAGCGCGCATGAACAAAATAAAGCAAAATCCCCCGTCATCGGAACTCGTGGAATAATTTTGCTACAAATTATTTTTCCAGGTTAGTAGGATCAAAAAAGATGGGTTTGGGGAAAATGTATACCTTTTCTTGGAGAATCTAAGAACGAGAACGAGAAATAAGCGCGGGAAAAGAGTACGAAGCGCGCTCGAGAGGAGGGAGTAAAGGGAAAATTACGAAAGGTTCGAACCAAGAGGAGCCAACGCGTGAGGTGTCCCAAAACGAAACACTAGGGTTCGGATAAATGGAGATCTCGGATCCGGACGCTTATGGCAAACTCAATGCAATCCGGATCCAACTCGTTTAATCCATAAGTGATCATTAATTAAATTTAATGTGGGTTAAGTGTTGGATCTGATCGATTCGGTCGGCCCTTCACCTTTCAAAGAAAACTAAATAAATAAATAAAAAAAGGGTTCCCGCCTTGAATGGAGGCCTACACCAAAACAAAATTAAAAAAGAAAGGAAAAAAAAAAAAAAAAAAATCGACACAAAAACGAAAAATGAAAGTGTTGATGAGGCAATGGTAAAGCCATGTTATTAAGAGGAAAAAGCAAAATGGAGAGAGAGAGAAAGAAGAGGGGTTAGAAAGGAACAAAATTTAAGTAAAGAGTGAGGCAGTCAAAAGAAGAATTTCATTTAATGAAGAATTTGGATTTTATTATTTTTAAAAAATACTAATTTTATAATCCAAAAATGATGGTAGGATTATAACCCTTAATCTAAGGATTTTGATCTCACGACTAGAATTTATACTTTTTTTTTTTGAGTTTTTATATTTAGTAAAAAAAATATAGTGCTATTGAGAAGGATTACTTGAATGAGCAGATTGGAGAAAACAAATTTACTAACAATTTTGTCATATCATTCTTTCTTGTCGATTTGTATAAAAAATTTATTAATTTTGCGTTTTTGGCAAAAATAGATTATTTTTTTTATTTTTTTTTATATTCGATTTAAATTTTTAAAAAACTAATCAAAATTTTTCTATTCTATTTTTCATTTTTTTTTCTCCTCAAGATTCGTATTTCTTCTCTTCTCCTTCCCAAGCTCGCCACTTTGCTCCCACGCCTCGCCACCCTCGCCCCACGCGACGTCCAAGCCGCCGCCATAAACCCCGCCAAAGCGCCACGCTCGCTCCCGCCGTGCCTACGCACGCATGTCAAAGGCGCAGCTTCGAGGGGTGATGCTCGAGGGCTATGGTTGTTGTAAAGAAAAAGGAAAAAAAAATAAAGTAATACTATTTCAGAAAAAATTTATACTGTTTTAGATGAAAGTTCTACTCTTTAAAATAAAAATTGCACTCTTTAAAATAAGAGTTACACAAAAATTATACCCTTTGGACGAAAGTTGTACTATTTTTTCTCTTCTTTCTCCTCCTTCCCCTCCACTTTCTTATGTTTTTTTTTTGCTCCTATCCAGGGTTGGTGACACTCGCGGTGGAGGTAGAGGAGAGCGCAGCAACGGCAAAAAAAATATCGACGGAGACGGGCTTGCCTTGCCTCCGCCCCGCAGGGGGTGTGCCGGCGCAGTGAGCGAGAACCCTCCTCCTCACCTCCCCTAAGATCATGCGCATAAGTGGGGGTGAAGGCGAGGCGGGGAGGGGGCACGTTGTTGTCTTCGTCCCCAATGCCTTATCTCCGCCCCCACCAATGCGCGCGGTGTTAGGAAAATTTATCTTTTCAAATTAATTCTTTTAAATAATTTAAATTTAATTTAAACTCAAAATAATATAAAACAAGGTTTAGATGAAGCCTGTGAATGTCGAGGCGTGCGTGAGCACTGTCCTAGAAGCAAGATTGCCCCTCCACGTGCGAGGCTCCGGCAATCACCCCTAGCGATACAACGACCACTGTCCACCCCGTCGGCAACGACTCCGGGATGGTGCGTAGCGAACCCAACAGCTTTAGGAGATCCAGCAAAAAGGAAAAAACTCAAAGAGAATAGTAAACCTCAATATGCTTTACTGTAAATTAGAAGAGATAAATTGTGGGTCAAGTAAGTAAACAAAGCTCCCTTTTGCTCTCGATTTAAAGACCCCAAAACCCACAGGAGACAAGCTCCAACGGGTCTTTTCTTGGGCAGCCCACAAAGGCCCTTCCCAAGGAAGGCCTTTGGGTAGCCCGAGAAACAAGTTCCCAATGCAAAAACTAAAAGTCAAATGGACCAAGTTAAAATCGCGCAGGCCCGGCCCGGCCCTTGTGTGTGTATTGGAAAAGCCTTGCTCCCAATTCCTAACCAATACATACACAAAAGAGGGAGTAAATAAACCCACTCTACATGTGATGAATTTTCGATGTGGGACAAAACATCACATGTAGAGGGTAAATGGATTTGGGCTCCCAGGCAAAGCCCATTGACATTGGGCTGCCCAGAAAAGCCCAAAGGCCAAAACACAAGTTTAAAATCACAATAAATCAAATAAAACCCAACAATCCCCACATGATTTAAAACTTGTAAAAACGAAATACAACATAAAGTAAAAGAAATACAAAAACTAAAACAGATGCTGGATCCCTTATACCACGTATTCGGCGAAGGTACCTTTCGGGTTTGAACCTTCACTTAGTACAGATCTATGTACATCCGAGGGCACAATGGTGGACTTCGCCTTGAACCAAGGCCGGTGAATCGGATTTCCACAAACAGTACACATGGTACAGCCGTTTAGGTTCTATGCGGGTTAGCGCTTTTATGGCCATGCGCTCATATCGATTCATGTGTGTTTTTAGGGAACCGCCCTCTTCCCACAGTCGCGGCCTCACGACTACACACATATAGTAGGTCCTGATAAGGGTGCCTGCAAGGTCACACCCTGCCTCAAGGGTCTCGGAACCATTCAGGGTAAGAACCCTTACTAACCACTTGCATAAATGAGCACTGTCGCCATAGGGATGAGTATATAAAAGCAGTGCTCCGCACAACTACCAATTCGACTTGTTTCTACCCATTGAACCTCCAAGAGGTTGGGTTGCCGTCGCCGGTAGTTTCTATTGTGGGCTAAGCCCCATCCCCCTCGACGATTCTAGGATCACAGTCCTAGACAAACCTTTAGTAAGCTGATCAGCTAAGTTCTTCGCAGATCTCACAAATTCCAATGCAATTACATTTTCTTTAATATTCTGCCGAATATACTTTTGTCTTACTTTCATAAATCTATTCATCTTTGTTTCCACATTTTCTTGAGCACACTTGTCAATAGCAGATCTACAATCACAATGTATACACACTGGTGCCAAATGTCGCTCCATCAGTGGCAAGTCATACAGAAATTCTCTAATCCACTTAGCCTCTGCTACAGTGGTATCTAAAGCTATTAATTCAGATTCCATTGTACTTCTAGCTATCAATGATTGTTTCGATGACTTCCAAGAAACAGCTGCTCCACCAAGGAGAAAAACAAATCCAGTGGTTGACTTCACATCAGCTGTATCACTTATCCAGTTAGTATCACTAAATCCTTCTAATACAGCAGGGAAACCACAAAAATGCAATCCATAAGATACAGTGCCTTTCAGATATCTCAAAACTCTTTCTAAGGCATTCCAATGTTCTCTATTTGGGTTATGAGTATATCTTCTCAATCTGTTCACAGCATAGGCTAAGTCAGGTCTAGTGTAATCTACAAGATAACCTAGAGATCCTATAATCTGAGCATACCTATTCTGTCCTATAGGATCACCTTTATTCTTCTTAAGATGTACACTAGGATCATAAGGTGTTACAACAATCTTAGAATCAAAATATCCAAATTTCTTTAATACTTGTTCACTGTAGTGAGATTGGCTCATAATAATTTCATTTGATTTTCTTATGATCTTCATATTCAGAATCACATCAGCTTGCCCAAGATCCTTCATATCAAAGTTATTATTAAGTAATTTCTTAACATCCATTATTACATCCATATTTGTTCCAAAGATCAAAATATCATCAACATACAAACATAGGATTACTATCTGTCCATTATATTCCTTAGAGTACACACATTCATCAGACATGTTCACATAAAAACCAGCTTTCACAACTAAAGAGTCAAATTTCAAATGCCATTGCTTTGGAGCTTGTTTAAGTCCATATAAAGATTTTGTCAACTTGCAAACTTTGTTTTCATGTCCAGCAACAATAAATCCCTCAGGTTGCTTCATATAAATCTCTTCCTCTAAATCACCATTTAGAAAAGCAGTATTAACATCCATCTGATGAATAATCAACTTATGGACAGAGGCTAAAGCTAGCAGAATCCTAATAGAAGTAATCCTAGCTACAGGAGCATAGACATCAAAATAATCTACACCAGGCTTCTGGGAAAAACCCTGAGCTACAAGTCTGGCCTTATACTTATCTACAGACCCATCTGGTTTCAATTTCTTCTTAAAGATCCATCTACATCCTACAGGCTTACAACCTACAGGTAAATCAGATAACTCCCAAGTATGATTCTGTAGAATAGATTGCATCTCCAACTTAACAGCTTCTTTCCAAAATGATGCATCTACAGAAGTCATAGCTTGGTCAAAGGTAGAAGGGGTATCTTCTACAAGAAGGATACAGAAATCATCACCAAAAGTCTTCTCAATCCTACGACGCTTACTTCTCCTAGGTTCAGACTCTTCTATAGGTTCACTAGAGCTGGGTCTACTAGATCCACCTATAGTTTCAACAGGAACAGGTCTATCTACTCTAGTTCTAAAAGGAAAGATATCCTCAAAGTATACTGCATCTCTAGCTTCAATAATTGTATTGTTAGAAATCTCATTAATCTCAGAATTTACCACCAAGAATCTATTAGCATTACTACTATCTGCATAGCCTAAGAAAATAGTATCCACAGTTTTAGGACCAATCTTTCTCTTCTTATTTTCAGGAATCTTTACTTTAGCTAGGCAACCCCACATTTTAAAATAATTCAGATTAGGTTTCCTACCCTTCCAAATTTCATAAGGAGAAACAGAAGAACTCTTGTGGGGAATCCTATTAAGAATTATACAAGCAGTCATCAAAGCTTCACCCCACAAGTTCTCGGGTGCACCAGAACTAATAATCATTGAATTTACCATATCCATCAAAATTCTATTTTTCCTTTCCGCTACTCCATTAGACTGAGGTGAATAAGGTGCAGTTACTTGATGTACTATTCCAAATTCTTGACAGAATACAGTCATCTCATTTGATGTATATTCACCTCCTCGATCAGATCTTAAAATCTTAATTTTCTTATCCAATTGATTTTCAACCTCAGCTTTATAAATCTTAAATTTATTCAAAACTTCATCTTTATTCTTAATCAGATAAATATAACAATACTTCGAATGATCATCAATGAATGTTACGAAATATTTGCTTCCACCCCTACTGGGTCTACATCCATCACAAACATCACTGTGTATAAGTTCTAGCAGATCAGAATCTCTATCTACAGATCTAAATGGTCTTCTAGGTTCCTTATGTGATGACCCGGATCTCCACAGAGCTGCTACAGTGCGTTGGGGTGGCTGTTGGAGGCCTACATGGTGTGTTGGAGGTGTTTGGGGCATAATTGGGCACAAGAGTTGGACTTCGGGCCCAAATGGATCATGTGAGTGATCGGAGGAACCCGTGGAGGGTTTAGAAGTGGTTTCGCGCGAATCGGATATTTAAATTGGGCTCCGCACGGAGTTTGGACTGAAAGCGCATTTCCGGGTGCCTTCGATAATTTTTAGAGTTGGAATTTGGCGAAACGGACGTCAAATTCGGATTCAGCGCGCGAAAACGGTCAAAATGGACTACCCACTTGACTTTTTGGGCACGGGTTACTGTTCACCGCCGGAACAGTAACTCCGGCGATCGCCGGCGGCGGCCGGCGGCGGCGGGCAGCGGCGGAGAGCGGCGGCGCGGCCTCGGGCAGGCGGCAGCACGGCGGCGGGCAGGCGCGGGCAGCGCGCAGCGCGCGGGCAGGGCGCGCGGTCCACGCGGCAGGCGTGCACCGGAGCGGGGGGCCACGTGGCAGTTTCCCATTGGACGGTTCATTGGTCCCGGCCTACGGAACAGGGGAGTGTTTGGTGGACCGGGCGGGAAAACACGTGGCATCTGGTCATTGGTCCGGTGTATGGCGTATTGTGCACCAGGTGCAGTGGGCACGTGACTTGGACACGTGGCGCGCGAGGATTGGACTGGTTACTGTGCGCGCAGATGGCAGGTGGCGTGGTGCACGGTGGACCGGTTGGGGACACGTGGCATCACATTGTTGGTTCGGTGTTTGGGGTTGTCGTGCACCGGGTGCAGCGAGTGTTTGGCTTGGACACGTGGCGCGCGGGGATTGGGCGCGTCACTGTGCGCGTACGGGCGGCAGGCGGCGGCAGGCGCGCAGGCGGCAGGCGGCAGGCGGCGGCCGGCTGGCGTGGCGGGCACGGCGGCGAGGTGGCGCACGCGGGCGCCACGTGGCGGCCCGCCATTGGCGGGCGCCAACTGCCCGTTGACCATTGGTACGCCACGTGGCGCGAGGTGAGCGGCGGATCCGCTGTTCTGTGTTCGGGGACACGTGTCGACGCGGGGAGCGGGTCGGACGGGTGTGCGGTCCGACCGGATCTGGTGTGCGGGAGTGGGCCGGGCTGGGCCGGCTACTGTGTGCGCCCGGTTTCGGGGCCCAAAGGATTCGGGCGCCCGAAACCGGGGACACAGAGGGAATTAACCCAATTGTCTCTTTGGGCCTATAAATAGGCCTCCACTCCCCTCCTTTTCTGCTTTTTCCGAGAGTTAGAGAGAGAATCAGAGGGAGAGTTGTATACAAAGTTTGTTCCCCTTGGTGCCCTTGATCTCGTGGTGGATTCTCGGAATATCTGGAAGCTCGGCAACGGCGATATCATTTTTACAGTTCGCCTCGGTTTTCCCCCATTTTGGCCCATTACCGTCGCAGATTATTCAAAAATTCGCTGTGAGCAAACCAGGAGGAGTTTTTGGATGATTTCTTCGACAGCGTGTTCCTAAGAGGTAAGGCTTCGATTTTCGTGTTGATCGCTTCGCTCCGTTTCGCACTTTTGGCACGTTTCCCGAGGCATCTTTGACCCCCTTTTGCTGTTTGGATTTGGACAGCGGTACCTTCGACGAATTTTTCTCGCGTAGGAACATCGGATCGAGGCGATTCAAGAGTCGATTTTGATCTACTCGTCGCAAGGAACGTGCTCGTATTTTTCTTGGAATTTATGGGATTTATTTCGAGGTGAGAATTACTGTTTTCTCAGTGTACAGTGTGCAGTTTTTCTTTACAGTTTGATGTTTGGATTACCACCTTGCCGAATTTATAACTTGACTTACCGAACTCGGATTTGGGCGTGCAAGGTACCGTTTCGAAGCTATCGATGCGAGGATCGCTGTGATATTTTTCTGGGATTTTTCTGGGCACTTTCTGCAGGTGATAATTTAACAGTTTTGGGACTGTTGTTGTATGTATTATAAGAGCATTATTTGGGAGCCTAAGTGTATTTAGTGGACTTTGTGTTGTGCCAGGAGTGTTTCGGGTGTACTGTATTTGTTGGAGCGCAGGATTGGAGTTTTTGGCATTTTCAGCTGTACGGACCCGGACAGTTAGCGCTTCAGGTGGGTGGTTGTTGCTTGCCTCTATATCTGACTTACTCACTAAGTTTATTAGAAAACCCCACTATTGAGCATATTGATTGATTATCATGCATGATTGACTGATATACATGTGAGCCTATCTTTGGGGATTAATTATGTGGATATAGCATGTTTTGGGATAATATCACTGAGGGGACATGATTGCGGGGACATACTTAATTGTGATAATTAACATGCTACATTAGCACCCAGATTTTATGAAAAGCGGATTAAATGGATTAACTGTTGGGACATAATGATATATCAATGTGCGGGTTTCACTCTGGGAATTATTATGGAACAGGGATCTTATACATGTGTAGTCGACTGATGATTTTAGCCTGATGGTGATATTTATGTGGATATTATTAATTATTACACATGTAAACTGTTATTTGACATATTCTCCCTTTCACATTGCATGAGGACTTTTGCATGCTTATTTGGACATCTAGATAGGCCACTATTTTATTGCTACACTATCATATTGGGATTTGACTTAGGAGAAACCATGATTGCTTTCTTTCTCCTTTTATTTAGACTTTTGAGTCATGTTGCTCGGGTTCGAGCAGAGGTTTGGGATAGTGTAGCCGGGACCTGAGGGTCAGTGATAGGGTGTACTTGATGTTGGATTGTGGGTTATTGCGGCAACCGCGGACAGTAGGCGGTTGACCGGATCTTGATTATTTCACCCAATTGTGGGTTGGGGGTTATTGCGGTGACCGCGGACTTTGGGCGGTTGACCGGATGTTTACTATTGCATCAGATTGGGTATCAGATTTCTCTAGTGGATGGTATTTCCCACTTTTGAGTATTATTGTATCGGATCGGGGTTTCATTAGTGGACGGAGTTTCCCACTTTGATCATAGTCATGATCCAGTCCTGCTATTGTGAGATATTGGTTACAGAGATGCTTGATACAGTGATACTTTACTCGTGTGGGTCGCTCCCCTCGAGTGCCACTCCGGAGTAGGCTTTAGACCGTGTTGGGTTCCGGTCAGACCGTTTGGGTTCCGGTCATTTGGACAGTGGAGACACTGAGTTCGTGAGATTGATGCAGAGCAGGCAGTACCAGTTTTACTGGTGACTAGATTGGGTCTATTTGGTCAGATACTGTTTTCGGATGCATTCATACCGTCATTTCCTTCGGTATTGCATTTAGAGGCATACTTGTGGTGGTTTCCCCTTTTATTCAGTAGTTCTGTTACAGCTTTACCCCCCCCTTGCCCTTTTCTTGCCTCTAGTAGACTTAGTGGGTACGCCGGAGCTTGAGGCTTTACCCACAGGGGGAGGCTACTGGTTTACTAGTGGTTCTCACCCCCACTGTTGTTTCCTCTTCTTTTCTCCCCCCTGTTTTGCAGAGTCCTCATTGGAGTTGCTGATCTTCGGTCGTTGTTCGGGGCGAGGGAGTCACGAGCTAGATCGTTACCACCCGAGGAGTGTAGCTGTATCCCCTGGTTGGAGATTCCTCGTAGCTGTTGGCTGGCTTTTACTGTTTATCTGGAGGAGAGAGATCTTTTGTATTTGGAGAGACTGATGTACTATAGTTTTAGTTTATCTCCTTTTATAGTCGAGAGATGCTGTACTGAGGACGTTGTATGATGATTATCTGTATTTGAGGGAATGGATATTGTACTCTATTTCATGATGTATAGTAATTGGATTTTATTTTACAGCATTTTATTTCAGCTCTGATATTGTGTAGCTATAGTACTATCTTTTGCAGGTTAGACGCTTCGCCTATGCGGGTTTTGGCATAGGTGGCGGATCTGTTGGCGAGCCCGGGTCGCAGTTTCGACCCCGGGGCGTGACAGATTAAGTTGGTATCAGAGCTTAGGGATAGGTCAGTTGGGACCGTAGGAACCCTAGGCTTACGGTTGGACCCTAGGATGACTTCGAGAGAGTCATGATTTTAGCGAGAGTCCTGATTGAGTTTTGTACCTCTCCCAAGGGATGGGATGGGTGATTGGCATGTTTATTCTCCTAAGCAATTATGTTGGCTGCAGACAACATAATGCGGCGGAACGGTTGACATGCTCTAGACTCTCGCCGGATTGGGTCGAGTTTTGTTTTGTGCTGTGGTGCAGTTGGTCGTGGTGAGCGGTGTCTCCCCGACGCGTTGTGCGGATTGGTGCGCACTCGTCGCAGCAGTGGAGCTTGAGCGGATTGTTTTGGGGCCGGATATCCGGATTGAGGTTAGAGAGCTTCAGGCCCCGATGGCAGGATTGTCTGAGGTATATCAGCGGTAGAGTGAGCCGCTGGTCTGGGTGACATAGCTGTCGGAGCAGTGGGCAGCCCGATAGTGTTTTCCTTTGAGACCACCTGGTTACAGTATCCTCAGCGGCAGTGATTCCTGTGGCGCCGATTGAGTGAGTAGCCCCTCCGTGCCAATGTTTAATGCTGAGGCACCGAGGTGGGGTGGATAGTTGACAGCCGATGAGTTGTGGGACATCAGTGATCGACGGAGCCAGTTTTGGCAGATAAACCACCCTGATTTATGGATTTGAGTTAGAGCCTTTGGAGGCAAAATCGTGGTTGGTGGTGATGGAGTGATTAATTGAGGGTCCCCCTGTGCTGGGAAGTTTATGCAGTTGTTGAACTGTACGCTCCAGGTTTCGAGGGACGAAGCGCGTAGGATGCGTGCGACTGGCAGTGGATTGCGCCAGAATACCCTTTGGTTATCTGATTCCCCCCTGTCTTGGATTTTGGATTTTGGATGCCTCGATGGAGTAGGCATTGTGTGTGGAGCGTACTGTTGCAGTTCCTTTGGATAAGGATCTGCCGCCAGAGGCGAGTTCTGGATAGAGGCGCGTGGCGCTAAGTGCTGGGGGACAGATCGGTTGGCTGTGGCACTTTCGTTTTCCTTTCCTGGATGGTGGGCATCCTTGTGGACGGATTATGTAAAGCTTACCCAAAGGAAGGTTACCTGTCACGCCCCGGAACCCGGGCTCGCCAACAGATCCGCCGTGCACACGGGATTTCCCGCGAACACGAAGCGCTGGTAACCTGCTCCGATATAATATGAACAGTAAAAGAGCATAACATCGAGCTGAATAGAAGAACCACATAGTATTTCAGACTGGAAATACAAATACAACTGTAATAAGTACAATAATCTCCCAGTTCACCAAAATAGTACATCCAGCTGGCGGAAGCCAGACCCAAAATAAAAGGAGAATATCACAGTCTGAGTGGTGGGTGCATTATCTGTTTAATAGCTCTCAGCCTCACAGGAGATCTATCTATTCAGCGATCCCCTTACCTTTATCAGCTGCCGACGGCCTAGCGGCTCCCGCAGACGACTCTGCAAAAGAAAGGGAGGAGAAAGGGACAGAAAAATAACAATGGGGGTGAGAACTACCAGATAAACCAGTAGCCTCCCCTAGTGGGTAAAACCTCAACTCTGACGCACCCACTAGGACTACTAGAGGCAACAGGAAAGAACAGTTGTAAGCTATAAAGATTACTGATAAAAAGGAAACTGCCACCACCATGCCTCTAAATGCCAAGAAAATGTATGAATCAGTGTATAAATGCCTGTCTAAATGAACTCAATCTAGTGTTAGCAAAACTGGTACTTCCTGTTGTGCCTTGCCAAATCGGGTATAACGCCGATGGGGAATAGTATTTGCCAAATCGGGTATGCCGATAGGGGATAATGTTGGCCAAATCGGGGGTGCCGATAGGGGATAATGTTGTAACACACTCCGGAGTGGCACTCGAGGGGAGCGACCCACACGAGTAAAGTATCTCAGTAATCAGTATCAGAGGTGCCATAAATTAGCAGGACTGGATCATGACTATGATCAAAGTGGGAAAACCATCCACTAGGAAAACCCGATCCCAACTGATGCAATAAACCAGACTCAACCCCAATCTGATGCAAGGATAATCCTCTGGTCGACCGCCTACTGTCCGCGGTCACCGCAATACCCCACAAGTCCACAATCTAGCACAACCTTGGCTACACTATCCCAAACCCCTGCTCACACTTGAGCAACAACATCTGAATGCAAAGGACAACAATAAAACATGTTCAAATCCCAATATGATAGTGTAGCAATGAATAGTGGCCTTACCTGATGTCCGGGCATGCATGCAACTGTCTTTATTTTTAAAAGTTGTAAAATAGTGTCAAAGGTTTAAAACAATTGATTTACTGAATAAAAGTCATTTGCATGCGAGATCATAGCCTTTGTCTCAATCACAGTGTCCCAATATAAGTCATCATATCATTTGTGGGGTTATATTAATTTTTAGGGGAGTTTGTCCCAGCGGTCCTTGTCATTTGTCATATTAATTTGTCCCAATGGTTCTCATTAATTGTCCTGTTAGTAGTCCTGTTAGTAGTCCTGTTAGTTGTCCCAATGGTTCTCATTAATTGTCATATTTTAGGGGATTTCTAGTAATCCCAGTGAGCTTGTCAAAAATGAGGTAAGCAACAACCGCCCACCTCAAGCAGCTCAAACAACACCCCAGGTAGTCTCCTGGTTGTCCACAGTCCTCAAATCCTGCAAATCAACGCTCCCGGTATAAATACAAATCCCAAAAAGCACAATATTTGCTGTTTTTCAGACAGCACGAAAAAAGAGGAATTTTTCACCTCTAAAATGAGCTCCTAAAATCCCAGAAAAATCACGGTTGCGTTCCTCGCGAAGAGTAGATCAAAATCGACTCTTAAACGCCTCGATCTGACGCTCCTACGTCAAGATAAAAATCGGAGAAGTCGGTGCTGTCCAAAAACCATCACAGTAAAAAGGGGGGTCAAAGAGGACCTAAAAACTGTGCCAAAAGTACGAAACGGAGCAAAATGATCAACACGGAAATCGAAGCCCTACCTCTTACGGTCGCGCTGCCGCAAAAATCGTCCAAAAATTCCACCTGGTTAGCCCGCAGTGAATTTTCGACGGAACTGCGACGGGAAATGGGCCTAAAAGAAAAATCGTCGCAGTGCGCCGCGTCGCAGATATCTCACAATCTGTAACTCCTAAAATTCTGAGATTGTAGAGAGAGAAAGAGGAGAGAGAGAGGAAAAACTTTCGTAGAGGGACTTTTTCTCATTTCTCTCTCTATGGCTCGAAATCCAAGGTGCAAAGAGAGGGGGGTGGGGCTTCTTATATAGTGGGCCAAAGGGAATATTCCCACACGGGATCCTGATCCGAACACGAAACACCAAAACGAGCCAACCAGGAAGCGCCACGTGTCAGCCAAACAGGAAACAGCCTGTGCAGGGCCAACCAGATTTCGCCACGTGGCCACGTGGTCCACGTGATCGGTCCGCGCTCCGGGTTCTCCGGAAAATGTCGGCCTATAAAAGCGTGCCACGTGTCAACCATCCAGACGCTTCTAGAAGCCGGCCAGCCAATCAGGTGCCGCCACGTGGCAAGGGAAGGATTCGGTGCACCCGGTGCACGCCTGGCCCATGGACCGCGCACCGAGCCCCCTGCCCGCGCCTGCCCGCGCCTGCCCGCGCCGCTCTCCTCCGCGCTCCGCCGCTGCCCTGCCGCCGCGCCGCTGCCCGCCGCCGTGCGCCGCCGCCCGCCGCCGCTCGCCGGCGGCCGCCGCCGCCGGAACAGTAATTCCGGCCGTTACTGTTCCGGTGAACAGTACCAAGTGCCAAAATTAAAGTAAATATACCGTTTTGACCGTTTTCGCGCGCTGAGTCCAAATTCCGCCGTCCGTTTCGCCAAATTCTCATCCGAAATTTTGCCGAAAGCTCCCGGAAAATCCCATTTGCTCCGATTTTCGCGCAGAGTCTCTTAAAATATCCAATTTCGATTCTACAGCTTCGTTGCACTGTACAAGCTTCCTGTAGTTCTGCGGGAGTCCGGATCATCACATCCTCCCCCACTAAAAAGAGTTTCGTCCTCGAAACGAGACTAACAGTAATCCTCAGTCCGAGGTCTCGAATAAGTAGGGGTGAGCATCCCTCATCTCCGACTCGAGCTCCCATGTAGCCTCGCGCTCGTCATGATTGCTCCATTGGATCTTTACATAGGGAATGGCCTTACTGCGCAATTCTTTTACCTCTCGATCCAGAATTCGCAGTGGGCGCTCCTCATACCTCAAATCCTCGCTGATCTCCAGCGGTGTGAAGTCGATGACGTGCGATGGGTCGAAGACATACTTCCTCAAAGTAGAAACATGAAATACATCATGGACACCAGCAAGCCTCGGAGGAAGTGCAAGTCGGTAGGCAACTGGCCCGATACGCTCCAATACCTCAAAGGGTCCAATATATCGGGGGCTAAGTTTTCCCACGAATGCCGAATCTCCTGATTCCTTTGGACGGCGAGACTTTCAGGAATACATGATCTCCAACCTGAAACTCTAAGTCTCGTCGCCGAACATCGGCATAGCTCCTTTGTCGGCTTTGGGCGGTCTGAAGATGCTTCTGAATCACTCGGACCTTCTCTTCTGCCTCTAACAACACATCTGGTCCCAAGGTCCGCCTCTCGCCCACGTCACTCCAATAAAGTGGTGATCGACACTTGCGTCCATACAATGCTTCAAACGGAGCCATCTGAATGCTCGCTTGAAAGCTATTGTTGTACGCGAACTCAGCTAAAGATAAGTGTCGAATCCACCCTCCGCCGAAATCCAAGACGCAAGCCCTCAACATGTCCTCCAGGATTTGTATCGTCCGCTCTGACTGCCCATCAGTCTGCGGATGAAAAGCTGTACTGAACCTGAGTTCAGTCCCCAAGGCTGTTTGCAAACTTTCCAGAAATGCGAAACAAACCTCGGGTCTCTATCTGATACAATGGAGGCGGGTACTCCATGTAATCTCACTATCTCATCTAGATATAACTGGGCTAGTCGCTCAAGTGGCCACGTAGTCTGCATGGGCAGAAAGTGCGCCGACTTGGTAAGTCGATCCACGACTACCCAGATAGCGTCTGCTCCTCCCTGTGCCCTCGGCAGTCCGACCACGAAATCCATCGTAATGTGGTCCCATTTCCACTGGGGAATTGGGAGACTCTGTAACTTGCCAGCTGGCACTCGATGCTCAGCTTTCACCTGCTGACAAGTTAAACACTGAGCCACAAATCTCCCGATATCCCTTTTCATGCCATTCCACCAGAAGTGTGCCTTGAGGTCCTTATACATCTTAGTCCCACCAGGATGTAGGGTATAAGGTGTATAATGGGCCTCTCGCAATATCTGCTCTCGGATCTCCGCATCCGCTGGCACACATGCTCGGTTCCTGTACCTCAGTACTCCCGAGGCATCTACCGTAAAGTCCCCAGACTGATCACTCGGAATTTGATCTCTAATCCTGGTCAAGTGGGGGTCCTCACTCTGTTTCTCCCTGATCCTGTCCAGCAGAGTGGGCTGCACGACTAAAGATGTCAGTCTAGCAGAGACCCCAGGGGACACAACCTCTATCTCGAGCCGTCTCATCTCCTCTAATAGCGGTGCCTGGTCTGTGATCAACATAGACAAACTTTGCACCGCTCTCCTACTCAAGGCGTCAGCGACCACATTAGCTTTGCCTGGGTGGTAGAGAATATCTACATCATAATCTTTTAATAGCTCTAACCACCTACGCTGCCTTAAATTTAGCTCCTTTTGCGTGAACAGGTATTTTAGGCTCTTGTGGTCGGTGTAGATTTCACAGTGTTCTCCATATAGGTAATGACGCCAAAGTTTTAGTGCAAACACTACAGCAGCGAGCTCTAAGTCATGGGTAGGGTAATTCTTCTCGTAATCTTTGAGTTGCCTTGATGCATAAGCAATTACCTTCCCTTCTTGCATCAACACACAACCAAGTCCGCTGTGTGATGCATCGCTGTAGATCACATATCCTTTTCCCATAACAGGGAGGGAAAGGATAGGTGCGGTCATCAGTCTATTCTTTAGCTCCTCAAAGCTCCTTTGACAGTCCTCACTCCAGATAAATTTCACTTCTTTACGTGTCAAGCGAGTGAGGGGTGTGGAGAGCTTCGCAAAGCCTTCCACAAACCGACGGTAATACCCAGCTAAACCCATAAAGCTACGTACCTCAGAAACCGTCGTCGGTCGGGGCCAATCACGGACTGCCTCAATCTTTGCCGGGTCCACTGCCACTCCTGCGGCAGAAATCACATGGCCCAAGAAGACTACCTCCCGAAGCCAAAACTCGCACTTTGCCAGCTTGGCATACAACTTCTTCTCTCGCAGAAGTTGCAGCACAATCCTTAAGTGTTCCTCATGCTCGGCATCACTCCGGGAGTAGATCAAGATGTCATCGATGAACACTACCACAAACCGGTCTAAGTATGGTCGGAAAATCCGGTTCATTAAATCCATGAATGCGGCAGGGGCATTAGTTAGCCCAAAAGGCATAACTGTAAATTCATAATGCCCGTACCGTGATCTAAATGCCGTCTTAGGAATATCCTCGGCCTTCACCTTCAACTGGTGGTAACCGGACTGCAGATCTATCTTAGAGAAGACACAAGACCCTTGCAGCTGATCAAAAGATCATCAATGCGCGGCAAAGGGTACTTGTTCTTGATGGTCACTTTATTTAGCTCTCTATAGTCCACACATAGTCGAAGTGACCCATCTTTCTTCTTCACGAATAGCACCGGCGCTCCCCAAGGCGACACACTCGGCCTATAAAGCCCTTATCCATTAAATCCTGGAGTTGCGCCTTAAGCTCTCGCAACTCAGCCGGTGCCATTCGGTAAGGAGCCTTAGAGATTGGCGCAGTTCCTGGAACTACGTCAATCACGAACTCAATCTCCCTATCTGGCGGCATACTAGTCAGCTCAGGTGGAAAAACATCCGGAAACTCGCGGACAATAGGGATATCCCCGAGTCCCGGCGCCGCCGTAGGCCCCTCAACAACACTAGCCAAAAAGGCTACACATCCTCGTTGGATCATTTGCCTCGCTCGGGAAGTCGAAACCATAGAGGCAAAGAAAGCACTCTGACATCCCCGATATACCAACATTTCCTGGCCTGGCTCTCTAAAAGTGACAGTCCTTGCGGCACAGTCAATAGTTGCGAAATACCGAGCCAGCCAGTCCATCCCGAGGACCACATCGAAGTCCTTCAGCTGTCTCAAGACCAACAGGTCTGCTGGCATAATCCAGGACTCGATTTGCATCGGGCAGGACCAACAACACTCCTCCACGTGCAAAGTGTGATCGGGAATCTGAACCTCTCGTGCATGTGGTAAAGGTCCTACCTCTATCCCATGTAATGATGCAAATGATTTACTAATAAAAGAATGCGATGCTCCAGTATCAAATAATGTACGAGTCCTAATGCCAGAAAGTAAGGTGATACCTGCCACCACATGATCTGCTGCTGAAGAGTCCTCTACCTGCGCAGCATACACTCGCCCACTCTGAGCTGGAGGGCGATACTCCGTGGGATAGGAAGAAGATGGCCTGCTTGCTGGAGCATATGGTCGCTGAGCTGTCGACCACTGCTGAGACGAAGAAGGAGCAGATGCTGAAGAAGGAGCCGTCGATGGTGCATATGGGCAGGCAGCTCGGAGGTGGCCAGACTGTCCACATCGATAACAGCGGCCAAACCTCAGATCACATGTATCAGAGTTATGCTGCCCCTAACAGAAAATGCACCTAGCCGTAGCCTGGGGTGCCTCGCCTGCTGCCTCTGTCGCGGAGGCCCTTGCTGCCGCGACTGCGATCTCTGTTGATGCGAATGCTGTTGCTGCTGATGTTGCGGTGGCCTCTGGGATCCACCAGGCCCTCGCCGCTCAGAACGTCCGCGGCCGGAAAACTGAGGCCGTGGCGGTCGCGGCGGCCTCCACGAACTGGCCTGCCCCCCGTCGTCCTGCGCTGGTCGCTTCCTGTCAGCGCCTTGAGCGACCAGGCCCCCACGTCTGGCGACGACGTGGTCTCCCCTCTCAACCCACTGGGCATGCTCTGCTGCCTCCTCCAAGGTCTGTAGTCTCTGAGCATGCACCAGAGTATAGATCTCTGGGCGCAAGCCCGACTCAAAGAGTTGCTACCTGGTGGGGTCCGTCC
>CM054944.1:18390835-18550453 GCA_029168755.2 Tillandsia fasciculata | reverse complement strand
TGGTGCTGTTGGTTGCACCCAAAAGCCCATGCTCTGTGATTGCCCGAACCCGAAGCTCCAAAGATGGCCGCGCGGCCTAGCTCCGGCCACCGCGTGCCATTTTCTTGACCCGGTTGCATGCACAGTGCTGCCCTCATGTCCTAGAGGCCGATGCTTGCCTCAATTGGCCACCAGAACAAAAGTTCTGTTGGGTTGGCCAAGGTGATGCTCTTTGATGCATGATTCATGGCCGAACTTGCTCCGGCGGCCACTCCGGCCAGCCTGCAACCCCCTGGTGGTGAGCCCTCATCTTCTCTCAGTCCCACGAGCTTGATGCTCACCTTAAATTGGGAAGTGACTGAGAGGTTGAGTGATTGTACCATGTTGAGCCCTAGATTGATCTAAGTTGATCCTTAGAGTGTTCTAGCAGTGCTTTAGCTTCGAGACAATGAGCCCTAGCATCCAGGACATCCCCTGAGCTTGATGCTCACCTCAGACCAAGCTTGGACTGAAGGGATTGTGAGATCTTGAGTGCCAAGCCCTAGAATGGCCATTATTGGTCCTTAAGCTGTTCCAGCAGCTTTGCGGCTTCGCAGCAGTGAGCCTCTGGGTTTCTTGGACCTCCTGAGCATGATGCTCACCTTAGATTGGCTGTTGGTCGAGTGGAAAAATTTAAAATGCAAAATAACCAATTTTACCTAAGTAAAGAATGGCCCGAAGTTGTCCTTGAGTCTCGCGCAGCTTCCAAATGGTGAGCACGGTGTCCAGAATGTCGAGACCCACCTGCTGGTGGTCTCGGTTCAATTTAATAATACTCTGAAAATATTTACGAGCGAAAAAGGCTATAAAAAGCATGTATTTTTGCGAATTTACGTAACCCTAGGGGTCTAAACGCAAATGTTACCTCACGTACTGTCTCAGGCTGTGTGCCCATGATCTCTAAGCATTTCGTTGGGGATCCGACGGCTTTCGTTGAGCGAAAATCGGTTATCGATCCGAAAATCGACAAAATCATCGATTTATCGGCATCCCGACGGCAATCACGCAATTCGAGAAAATTACGGCGATTACACCTTGCTGTTAGATGTTCCCGGTAGGGTTCTGGATGACCCAACAACCATGGGTTGTTGCCAGCTACCTCCGGAAATCCAAAAAGGAATTTCGAGGGTATTTTAGTAAATTTGGCAAGGTTAGAGTTTAGGTTTGCACCTAGCGAAATGCTATTGGCCAAACGTCGTCATTGAAACATTCTGAGGCTGCTTGTCAAGTTTCGTTAATTTCGAAAATCTGTAAACGCTGATTGGGTCAAAGTGGGCCGATCGGCGAATTTCCGGCGAGTTTGCAACAATCTGAAAAATATCCAGGTTTAAGCCCTAAGTATAAAGTAAGCCTGTGGTTTGGGTATGTGTAAGTCATTCCCTGATCAGCATTTATGATTCAGGTCTTTGCAGTCTGACTCTAGCTTACGAGCCTTCTGTTGGAGTCGGTAGTTCGCCTGCAAATATGTGGGTTTATCTTCGGTCCGGGCTTTATCATTTTTACCCACTAGGATATCGTAATTGGTCGGACCCCTGTGCTTGTGGTAGCCTAGATTTCATTTTTGAGCCTTCTTCATCTTGTTTGATCATTATCAGTTTATATGTTGCAATGCCTGATTTATCCTTAGCTAACTATCAATTATTTATTATGATTTTCAGTATTATCCTGGACTTTTGCCATGCCTGATTGGTCATTAGCTAGCGTTCACATATTACCATGTTTATCAGTATATCTTGATTATTCCTGGACATATGTCATGTGTGATTGGACATTTATTTTATCTTGCATTTATTATTGCATGAGTTGAGATCAGATTGGCTTTCAGTTATTGCATCCCTATAGGGATTTTCGGCTTGTTGCCGATTATCCGGTCTGTGGACCGTGAGCTTGAGCATCGGCATTATGATCGCCCACACTGTTGTACTTCACGAACACCGGCGGATTTGCTACCCGCGAGGGTGTTCTTTACCGGTAAAGTGGTCTGTGGATGGACCCGTGATCCCTAGGTTAGTGCCCAAGGGTGCCGAGGTGTAGACTCCCAGGTTAGTGCCCGAGGGTGCCCGGGTATGTCAGCCAGGTTAGTGCCAGGTTCAGCATTTTCCCTGAGGTCTTGTTGACCAATATGGTGGCTTTGATTGGGTATTTGATTGTTCCATCATTGATGCATAGATTGCCTGTTTAGCATGCTTAGTCATTATACTCTTATGATTGCCCAGTTCTTGCTTCAGTATCTATATCAGCATGCTTTTACTTCAGTACTATGATATATCTGCCTTACCTATTGATCCTTACTATCCGCTAGTTATTGTATACCAGTAGGTACGATTTGCTATTTCTCGGCTCGTCGTGCCCACTGGGATACATGTACAGTGTATCTCACACCCCCTCGGTGACCATTTTTCAGGTCAGTCGGGTGTTGGGATGTCGGGACATGTTGGTGAGGCTTCCGTGATAGCAATAACCCATTCTGTCGCCGTTCATTTTATTTTATGCATGACATGTATTTATGTAAAGGATAAATTGTAATAATGTTTTAATTTGGTTAACTGTTTATGTAGTTTGATGCGTAGTTTAGATGACTCAGATATTGGTTGTAAGTGCCTTGCCATGCATGTATAGGAAAGGCTCTGTCCAAGTGGATAGAGAATTTTCTATATATGTGGCGATCTGTTCATGCCCTGGACTTGCTTTAAAACTCTGATTTAAAAAAAAAAAAATAATAATAATAATAATAATAATAATAGACTGCTTTTTCGAACTCAGGGCGTGACAGTAACACCAAAATCATTGCAAGAATAAGCGATCAAAGCAGTAACACTGTCATGGTAATATATTCATTATTCAAATGTGAGTCAGTGGCTTGTTAAAGAGGCCCTCACACCTCAATAATCATAATGTCACAAGCATATTCATTGGCCAGAACAAAAAGTTTTTTGTCATAGGAAACAACACATTCGGAATGCTTTTCACTAGGCACCAATCAGAGATGCAAACCTCAATATTTGGCCTTCAATGATGGCAACGCTATCATTAATATGACATTAAAGGAACCAAATAATTATTGTACCTACATTCTTATTGTACATTTTTATAATATACTTCCTCGGCAATGTTCTGAAGTTTAATACCTGCCCCACTCGTACCACCAAGTAAGCATCTCTGGAGTGCAACCGAGAGTTCATTTGATAACTCTTCGCCACCTCGGCCCTAAGAAGATACAAAGTTTGAATTGATAAGATAGTATAACTGAGTAACAGCTGGAACAATCGTTATATTTAACAACTAACAAATACAACCACCGAACTTACACAAGAAAATGTTGCATTCCTTCTTATAAAGTACATTAAAAGGAGACAAACAAGGAAAGCTAGAAGCACACGGCCAAACATACATGAAAGTTCAATCTACAATTAGAGCAAAAAAACACACTGTGCGGCCTGGTCGACCAACCTCAAACATAGGAGCTGCTGTAGGGCTGCAATCAACAAATATAGACACTTTTCCTTTGTCAGGTTGGAGAATGCTTGGTTTCCCAAGTTCAGCCTGCAAAACACAATATTAGCACAATACAGTGAATGATTTTTAACTATTAACATAAAACGATCTAAAATAGAAGGACACAAATATGCAACCTACATTGCATTAAGGTTTTTTGCATTGCAAATCCTGATATGTGGATTTGGCTGCACGAACTATATTAAAGTAATCAGCTCGATTTTCAGAGTTATGTCCAAAAATGTTAATTAATATTCTCGGGTCGGACGCCCATAGCAGGTCGACCCAAACCTGTTAATCCGATTAGGCATTTGTTCGAATGAGAACATGGGCAAGAGGGAACGGCTACGAAAACCATCCCCATCCCGTGGTATAATGTGGGAAGTAATAGTAATTTCCCATATGGGAATATTCCCACTTCTCAATTCTCCTTCTCATCTCTTTTTTTTCTATCTGACGAATGAAAAGTTTTTGGGCGGCGGTACCATAGTGTGAACTCTAGTAGGCGCATCCTGATCGGCGATCTAACTGAGCAATTTAGAGAAAGGACAATCCAATCTTAGGCTTCTTTCACTGTAAAAAATATATATGTTTTTCTGACTTTCTTTTGTTGACACCTCCTGTAGACCAAGTATAGAAAATTCTTTCTCGATGGTCGAACCCACTAGGAGCTTTAAGTAATTCTCACTCCTTGTGGTTTATCCCTTTTAGGTGTCGGTTTGGTTGGTGAGGCACGAGACCGCAGCAAAAACGTGGCTGAGTAGCTGTGCTAGTGGTCTAGTTGTGTCGTCCGAAGCCTCGTTAGTTTTTCGTGCCAGTTGTTGTTTTGATTAGCTAAGGGCCCTTTTGTATCCCTATTTGTAACCGAACCGTTCATACTTAATAAGAATTTCTTTTATACTTTATCCCTTGTATACTCTAATATCTTGTGCATCCCTTTACTTCTATTTGAAGCGTGTGAAAGTGACTGATCGTTCCGTTTGGATTAAGTGCGACTTGCCCGTTCGGCGAGAGTCTATGCGTGGGCCCGAGCAGACCAAACCGGCGGTTCCAAGGCATGACAAACTTAGAGTGATATCAGAGCCTAGAAAGAGTCCTAGGTGGTTAGTATTGAACTAATGGAACCATAGGCGGAAGTGAGCCATGAACCCTAGGGAGACCTTAAGAGGTTAAGAGGTGAACGGTACGTGAACTTCGACGAAAGTAAAAAATTGGGTTGGCAGTGTTCCCAAACAAGATATTAGAAGCCGATCGAGAGAACCGAACTTTCACTCTTCGAACAATTACGTTGGCAGCCGAGAACGTAATATTGGAGATGAAAAAGAGTGTCTCTCGAGGACTTTCGCTTCATTGGATCTTGTTTGGTTGGTTTGATTTCGAGTCGAGTTGTAGGCCTAGACCATTGTTGCTAACATTGTTGTGTGCATAGTAGGTATGGCACCCTGAGGACGACAGCGAAAGAACCCTTCATCAGCCCAATCCGAGCCGAGAGAGGTGCACGAGCTGTGTGATCAGGTGGTCACGCTCATCAGCGTGGTCCAACAATAAACAGAGGCTTCTCAACATCAAGAGGAGGAGTCGCAACGGCAGAAGGAGCAGATCCAAAGACTCCACGGTATGTTCCTACTGCAAGCAAGAGCTACGCAACCAACACAAGAACCCACTTCGATTTTTTTTTACTTTTTTGGATGTATTTAGGATGATAACAAAATATAGTATGGTAATTGATGCAATTTTTAATGCAGAGGATAATTAAGACTAAGGCTACAGGGCAAAGGACCTTTTTATAATTTAGTCTAAAAAAATATTAAAAAAATAGTCATAAATATTACATAAACAAAAAATATTTTTAAAATTTTTTATTCAATTAATTAAGTATTTAGGAAAAAAAATACTAGGCATTCTGGTTGGTCCACATGACAGTAGGCCAACAAGAAAACAAAGAAAATGGTCTTGCTCAATCATGTTTTTTCCTATTTGACCCCACTTTAGGGTCAACTTTTGTCCCCAAAGCGGAATTAAAATGTAAAGAAAGGCCATAAGGGCCTTTCTTGTGGTTACATGCAGTGGGGTCCTTAGGCCCCACTGCATCTATAGTAGAGATCTACCGCTGACATTACGGGTATGCAAATTTTATGAACGCATAGTTCAGTAACCGCGCTTGACTAATCATAAAACCATTATTCAAATTGTCGCCGACATGAAACAATAGTCCAATACCACCAAAACGAGAATGATGCACTCTCTATGTCAGCTAAATACTAAGGATTTAAGTGTCATGGCACACATCCAGAGCTCTTGCCAGCACGGTATGGCACAATACATATCGTATCGTGCTAATATGTGTCATTCACAAAAATATTTCGATCAAATCTTTTTCACTTTATTAATGTAACTACTTGCTAATTTAAAAAAAATATATGCTTTTGAACTATGCCAATGGCATAGGAATCGTATCGTGCTGATATTTTGTCGACACGGCCGGTGTCAATCGCAATGACACTTAAATACTTGTTGAATACATACGTGCCTTAAACAAATATTCGAGCAACATATTCATACCTTAATGCTAGCTATGACGTCCGTCGCACCCAACCTAACACGAGCCGAACCATTTGCCTATCATGAAGCCCCAGAAATTCAAGCACAAAGAATACATAGAGAATGAAATAAATTCTCATACTCTAACCCAAAAGGCAAATTTTTTGATGAAATTTAGAACGCAACCTGTGGGATGACACCGGTCTCGACGGAGATAGACCGGAACTGAAGCCTCTTACGGCCGTCCGATCGAAGGTCTTGCGCAATCCCGCCGTGAATGAAATGCTTCTCCCCCACCGAGAGCCCCACCATTATATGCAGAGCTAAAACAAGTAGGCGAACACAAAGGAATCTTTAGAGGCATTTCATCGAACAATAAGCGCGCATGATCAAAATAAAGCAAAATACCCCGTCTTCGGAACTCGTGAAATAATTTTGCTACAAATTATTTTTCCAGGTTAGTAGGATCAAAAAAGATGGGTTTGGGGAAAATGTATACCTTTTCTTGGAGAATCTAAGAACGAGAACGAGAAATAAGCGCGGGAAAAGAGTACGAGGCGCGCTCGAGAGGAGGGAGTAAAAGGAAAATTACGAAAGGTTCGAACCAAGAGGAGCCAACGCGTGAGGTGTCCCAAAACGAAACACTAGGGTTCGGATAAATGGAGATCTCGGATCCGGACGCTTATGACAAACTCAATGCAATCCGGATCCAACTCGTTTAATCCATAAGTGATCATTAATTAAATTTAATGTGGGTTAAGTGTTGGATCTGATCGATTCGGTTGGCCCTTCACGTTTCAAATAAAACTAAATAAATAAATAATGGGTTCCGGCCTTGAATGAAAAAAAAAAAAAAAAAAAAAAAAAAATCAACGCAAAAACGAAAAATAAAGTGTTGATGAGGCAATGGTAAAGCCATGTTATTAAGAAGAAAAAGCAAAATGGAGAGAGAGAGAGAGAGAAAGAAGAGGGGTTAAAAAGGAACAAAATTTAAGTAAAGAGTGTGAGGCAGTCACAAAAAGCATTTCATTTAGTGAAGAATTTGGATTTTATTATTTTTAAAAAATACTAATTTTATAATCCAAAAAAGATGGTAGGATTATAACCCTTAATCTAAGGATTTTGATCTCACGACTAGAATTTATACTTTTTTTTTTCTTTTTCTGAGTTGTCATATTTAGTAAAAAATATATAGTGCTATTGAGAATGATTACTTGAATGAGCAACAAATTTACTAGCAATTGTTTTTGCCCGTCATATCATTCTTTCTTGTCAATTTGTATAAAAAATTTATTGATTTTGCATTTTTGACAAAAATAGATTGTTTTTTTTATTTTTTTATATTTGATCTAAATTTTTAAAAAACTAATCAAAAATTTTTTTTTTTCTCTCTCCTATTTTTTTTTCATTTTTTTTTCTCCTCGAGATTCGTATTTCTTCTCTTCTCCTTCCCAAGCTCGTCACTTTGCTCCCACGCCTTGTCACCCTCGTCCCACGCGACGTCCAAGCCGTCGCCATAAACCCAGCCAAAGCGCCACGCTCGCTTACGTCGTGCCTGCGCACGCATGTCAAAGGCGCGGCTTCGAGGGGTGACGCTTGAGGGCTATGGTTGTTTAAAAGACAAGAAAGAGACCGCGATAGCAAAAAAAATACAGAGAATAAAAAAAATATAATAAAAACAAAAAATTAAAAAAATAAAAAATAAAAAAAATTATTTTCTATCGAAAATATCAAGATCTAAAGAAGAAAAAAGAAAAATATAAAGTTGTACTATTTCAGAAGAATTTTACACTATTTTAGACGAAAATTACACTCTATGAGATAAAAATTATACTGTTTGACATGATATTTATATTTTTTAGGTAAAAGTTATACTCTTAGGGCAAAAATTATATTATTTCTCCTCTTCCTTCTCCTTTTCTTCTACTTCCTCATATTTTTTCTACACCCAACCGAAGCCGACGACGCGCGGTGAAGGTGGAGGAGAGCGTGGTGACGCCGAAGAAGGGGACGGCAGAGGTGGAGGCGGCCCACCTTGCCTCCACCCTACGGAAGGTGCGCGAGCACAGGTGAGGACCCTCGCCTCGCCTCGCCTCGCCTACACCACACCTACGCGCGTCGGTGAAGGCAAAGGCGAAGCGTAGGGAGAGTAAAAGTAAGCCACCAGAGAAGAAGGAAAAAAAAATAAAGTAATACTATTTCAGAAAAAATTTATACTGTTTTAGATGAAAGTTATGCTCTTTAAAATAAAAATTGCACTCTTTAAAATAAGAGTTACACAAAAATTATACCTTTGGACGAAAGTTGTACTATTTTTTTTCTTCTTTCTCCTCATTCCCCTCCACTTCCTTATGTTTTTTTTTGCTCCTATCCAAGGTTGGTGACACTCGCGGTGGAGGTGGAGGAGAGCGCAGCAACGCCAAAAAAAATTTCGACGGAGACGGGCTTGCGTTGCCTCCGCCCCACAGGGGGTGTGCGGGCGCAGTGAGCGAGAACCCTCCTCCTCACCTCCCTTAAGATCGTGCGCATAAGTGGGGTTGAAGGCGAGGCGAGGCGGGGAGGGGGCACGTTGTTGTCTTCGTCCCCGATGCCTTATCTCCGCCCCTACCAATGCGCGCAGGCATGATAGAGGCAAAGCGGGGGTCCTCGCCCGCGCCCACGCAACCGAGTTAAGACGGGCCGCCGCCCTCTTTTCTGTCATCGCTGTACTTTCCCCCGCCTCCACCGCATGCGTCACTAGCCTTAGATGGACGCATAAGAAGTACGAGAAAATGAAAGGAAATGAGAAAAAGGATGAGGAGAAACAATATAACTTTCATCCAAAAAGTGTAACTCTTATTTTAAATAGTGTAATTTTTGTCTCAAAGAATGTAACTTTCGTCTAAAACAGTATAATTTTATTTTAACAATGCAACTTCATCTTTTATTCCTTCTTTGATTCTTGGTCTTTCACGTAAGGAAAAATATATATATATATTTTTTTTTACTCTTTTTATTTTTTTTCTACTTTTTGCATTTTTTTCACTACCGTGGCTTCTCTCTCATCCTTTATCACAGCCACTGCCCTCGCGAGAAGGGCTTTATTGAGAAGCGCAAGTGCATCTTCGTACTCAACCTCACAGGCAATAGCGAGCACTATCTCGGCCACAACTTTATCACATCTATTCGCTGCACTCTCACCTACGCTCACGATAGCGTCGTTCTCCTTCGACGCCAGCGTCGATGTCCCCGCCAGTAAAAAAATGAAACGGAGGAAGAGCAGGCGGTGCTATCCTCGTTACTGTCGCTACCCTTGTTACCGTCATGGAGAGTCGCGGAGGCGGTAGAGAAAAGTCGGAGAGAAAAAAAAGAAAAAAAAGAAAAAGAAATGAGTAAAGGTATTTTCGTAGATTTTTAAAAATTCGGACCGAATCTGTAAAATTTAAAATAGTGACTTATTTTTGCAAAATTGCAAAATCGAATAAATTTTTATACAAATTGGCTATCTTTCTTTTAATATTAAATTCAAAAAGAATTACTAAATTCATCATCATAATTCTATAATCCATTTTGAATTATAAACTTAGCATTTTTCTTGATGTAATGAATCCAAAATTAATAAAGTGGACTCGAGTGACTCTCATTAGTTATTTTTTTTTAGATATGTACTGTTTGGACACATTCAATACATAGAAAACTCTTTAATGATATCTCCCTACGGAGCTACTCAAATTTTGTTCTTTAGAAAAACCCATTTCATAAAAGAATTTCAAAAATAGTAAAAATTCAAAATCAATAATATGGTAGTACTAATCGAATTAGGACGAGCCTACAAAATTCTAACAATTAAAGTAAAAAAATGAAAGAAAATAAAACTTACCTAAAAAACTTAGAAAACAATTAATATTGACGATTCAGATGCCAAAATACTAAAATTTGGGCCAAAAAAATAAAAGGACAATACTACACATACACCCCAAAATTGGATGTATGATGCACACTCCATCTATCTAAGGGTGGGACTTTCTTCACTGATCACTTTGATGTGATCAGTAAAATTTATTCCATCTTTGAATGGATGGGATGTAAAATATACACCACCTTAGGAATGTACAAAAAGCATTTCCCTTAAAATAGATAGCTGAGCCCAAGAATATAATCATATTATTATAACCTAATTTAAATCCCATCAAACAGGTCTCAATTGGTTTTATTTCGACCAGATTTGATTCAGTTCATCTTCTCTATGCACCCAAAGACCAAATTGACCGATAAACTCAACATTTTCGCCGAAAAAGTTGGATAAATGCCTCATCACCCATTCTCAATAAATTTCTATAAATAGAGCGATAGAGAATTTGCTCCTTTATTGTTTTATTGAATCGAATGAATTGCTTGGTTAGAACATTTAATTTCAAGGCATAAGTTTTCGGTTCAATCAAATATACCTAAGCCTTTTTTTTTCCATAGTTTTTGAGTTTGTTGTAGACTCAAGAACAGTTGCTCCATTTAATGAAAAGCACAATTTAGGATTGAATCCCTAATCTTAAGTAAGGATTGAATCTCCAACCCCATGGTCAAGGAATGAAATAATATCTAGAGGAATAAGCCAAAGATTCTTATATATAGTTATTAAGCTCAATAGATAGGGCTGCATTATTCAACTGAGCACTCGGTACATATACATATATATATATATATTAGATTAAGGTTGAAAAATCCCAGTCAAATAAACCTATTTTGGATTGGATTAGATCACTGGGGTTGACTGTTATTCCACTATTTACGGTCGTTTGTTAATGTGACTTGTAGCAAAGGATCTAAATAATTAATCCAATTCATCTTCAGCTCAACCCAAACTGTAGGTCTTAATCAATTCGATTTGACCAGATCTGCTTTCGCTAGACTCGTAAATTGAGGTTAATTAAGATTGCACCAGCAATTAGTGCACGGACAAACTGAAAAACAGATTGAAAAAAAAAAAAAAAAAAAAAAAAAAAAAAAAAAAAAAAGGTTCTTTCTTTGGCTTCTAAACATTGAGTAAGTGCTTCTGATCAGTACTATCTATATATATATATATTTATACCAATATTACATGTTTTATTGTGAAAATAGAACAGAGGAGCTCAATGACTCATTGAACCCGCACTCTCGGACGTCCCTCGTCCTAGCTAAAGCAAGTATTAAAAGTAATTACTAGTAAATCATTAGTTTACGACATAATGACGGGACCACGAGGTGTGGTCCATGGTCAATCCCGCCATCCCCTCGGACCGGACCGGACCGGACCGGGCTCTCCTTCCCTCCGAGCAGCCTGGCCGGGTTCCCCACCGCCGTCGTCCGCGCGGGCACTTCCTTCAGCACCACCGACCCGGCCCCGATCTTGGCCCCGTCTCCGATCCTTATACAGCCCAAAATGTGCGTCCCGGCGCCGATCAGCACACCGTCCCCGATCTTCGGGTGCCGGTCGCCGCTTTGTTTGCCGGTGCCCCCAAGGGTAACCCCGTGCAGTATGGACACGTCGCTCCCCACCACAGCCGTCTCCCCGATCACCACCCCGGTGGCGTGGTCGAGCAGGACCCCCTCCCCGACCACCGCCCCGGGGTGGATGTCGACCGCGAACGCCTCCGACGCGCGCCCCTGCAGCAGCAGCGCCGCCGCCCTCCGCCCCTCCCCCCACAGCCGGTGCGCCGCCCGGTGCGTCTGCAGCGCCAAGAAACCTTTGTAGTACAAGAAGCAGTGCACCATCTTCGCGCACGCCGGGTCGCGGTCGCGCGCCGCCCGCAGGTCGGCCCGCACCCCCCGCCGCGCCGACGGATCGCTGATGAGCGCAGAAAACAGCAGGTCGTAAAGAGTGCTGCCGGCCACGACGCCCGGGACGCACAATTTGGCCGCCAGGTGCTTGGCGAGCGCCGACTCCAGACAGCGGTGGGACAGGATCAGATCGGAGTAGTACTGCCGCAAGATCGGCTCGTCCTCGACGTCCGACCGCGCTTCTTCGCGGAGCTCGGCCCACACTTCGTCCCCGTCATCGGCGGCGTCGCTGTATTGATCGGCCGGACAGCATCTTTGCGAAAAGCAGACTTGCGAGAAAGCGTTGTCGGCGGCGATCCAGCTGAGGAAGGACTTGGACGGACAGTTCTCGACGCAGGCGGCCATGCCCAAGGAGACGATCGATGGAAGCGGAGAAGGGATCGTCGAGTTGGGGAGTGTCACAAGGATTGGGGATTTTATAAGAGCCAAACCAAAGCCAAGCCAAGTATTAATGACAGTAACATTAATTAATGGAGAAAGAAGTTTCAAAGAAAGCTGGTTTATTTAATTTAATTTAATTTGTCATTTTATATATATTCATTTATTTACTTATTTATTTTTTTCGTCCTATTATCATTATTATTATTATTATTATTATTATTATTATTATTATTACTACTACTAATATTATTATTATTATTACTACTACTACTACTATTATTATTATTATTATTATTATTATTATTGTGTTTTAAAAAATAATTTTTTTTAAAAGGTAGTGGAAAATATTCCGAGAGATGGCTGGTCGTAAGTGGGCCACGGGAGATGGAGAGTATATGCTGAAAGAGTAATACTAGGTTTGTAGTTTAAAATGAATTATTATAATTTTTGATAAAATTTTATCAAAACATTCTCAACTATAAATTATTTTGAAATTGACTCTAATAATTTTAATTATCTGTTTATAAATAAATTATTTTTTTTTTTTTGAAAATAATCTTTTAAAAATTTATATTTTTAAAAATAACTTTACAAAATTTATATTTGTAAAAATAACTCTAAGGGTGCTAACTGTGCGCCATGTATGCCCGCCACGTGTGCGGTGAAGTTTGAGGTGTCTCAAGTTAAACATGGTATTTCAATTACCGTGTTTAAACAGGAGAATTGAAATTCCGTGTTTGACTTATTCTCTACAGACTATAACTTACTCAAGTCTTAAAATTTGTATTTTAAAAAAATCATATTTATCTAAGTTTTTAAATTTGTATTTAAAAAATAATATTTATTTAAAAAAATCATGCTTATCCAAGTTTTAAAATTTATGTTTTAAATAAATTTTAAAAAAATCAGGCTTAACTGTGATGATTTTTTTTTTAAATCATGCTTACTAAAATTTTAAAATTTATGTTTAAAAAAAAAATTAAAAAAAAAATTATGCTAACCCGTCATGATTTAAAAAAAAAAAAATTCACGCTTAAAAACTCATGCTTACTAAAATTTTAAAATTTATGTTTAAAAAAAAATAAAATTTAAAAAATAAAAATTTAGTATGTATGATTTTTTAAAGCATATATTTTTTTTTTTAAATCATGACGGATAAGCATGATTTTTTTTAAAAAAAAATTATTTGAAATATAAATTTTGAAACTTGGATAAGCATGATTTTTTTAAAATTTATTTTTTAAAATTTTAATTTTTTTTAAGCATAAATTTTAAAACTTTAGTAAGTATGATTTAAAAAAAAATTATTACAGATAAGCATGATTTTTTAAAAATTTATTTGAAACACAATTTTTGAAACTTGGATAAGTATGATTTTTTTGGATAAATATTATTTTTTTAAACACAAAATTTTAAATTTAGATAAGCATAATTTTTTTAAAACACAAATTTTAAGATTTGGATAAGCTTTAGTCTGTAGAGAAAAAGTTAAACACGGAATTTCAATTTTCGTGTTCAACTTGACACATCTCAGACTTTCCGCACACGTGGCAGTCACACATGTCGCACAGTTGGCACGATCATTTTTACAAATATAAATTTTATAGAATTATTTTTAAAAATATAAATTTTTAGAGGTTTATTTTCAAAAAAAATCTTAAATAAAACTAAAATAATTGATAATTAATGACTAATATAACTATGAATTTCAACAACATTTTCGATTTTTTTTTAAAAAAAACAAAAGTCAAGAAAATCTCAATCAATCCAAAAAAAAAATAATAAAAAAAAAAGTTAAGAGGGCAAATTTCAAACGACTAATAGTTGAGGGGTCTTCACTCTCCACACATTTTTACCAATTTTCTATTTTCTATTATTATTATAGAAAGTGAGCGCATTCGCAATCGCATACGTCGTGCGGTGGGGGCGATGAGTGACACTTGACGAGGAAGCAACAATTCGTGAGCCGTCAGATAGAGATCGGACGGTACAGGAGGAATCGGAGACGTTTAGTGGTCAACGAACGCACGAACTGCAGCAGCCCACATGCGATTTTTTTTTATTTTTTATCTTTTAATAATTTTACAGTTTTTGTATTGAAAAAGGAGGGATGCACAGTATTTGTATTGAAAAAGGAGGAATGCTAGGTGTACATCTTTTAGAGGTGTACATTTTATATCTCATTTTATTCTAAAATAATTATTATTTTACTTGTTACATCGAATGACAAGTAAAATTCATTCTATTTCAAAATGGAGTGGGGTGTAAGATATACACCCTCTAAAGGGGTGTATATTTATATATACCCTTGAAAAAATGGGCTCTCACATATCCACAATGCAGTCTCATTAAATACATGCGTTTTTAGAATACTAATTGCATCTACCAATTTATTTTTTGATTATTTTCGATTGTATAATTAGACTTTTGACCAACTTACTATGTAGAGAATGGGTATATATAAATATACATTTTTTTGTGTGTATATCTTACATCCCATCTTATTCTGAGATAGGGTAAATTTTATTCGTCACATCGAGTGATGAATGAAGGTATACTCATTCCAAGATGTGATCGGGTATAGAATATACACCTTTTTTGAAGTGTACACCTAGCATTGCCAGTAGAGAATTGACTATTATTTTAGTGAAGATTATTTTTTTTTTCTATTTATTACTCTTTCATCAAGCCCTCCCAAAACGGCTTTATAAGAGAGTTTATCAATAATTTTTCGTCGAAATAGTAATTTAATTTATTTTTTTTGTTTAAAAATAAATTGGAGAAAAATCAGTAAAATTGAATAAGAAGTATTTGCAGAGAAATGCTCTTGAGTTATATTTTTCTCTAAAAAAAAATTAGAATATTAAATTTTAAACTCACGAATAATTTGACTAAAATGCTCACAAATAAGTAGTTGAATTTATCCATTAGTCAAAATAATAATGGTGGGGCCGTCGATAGTGGTTGACGTGCAATAATAATCGAAGACGAGGGTAAAAGTCGACCGAATCGTGGATCCCGTGTAGTGGCTATTTCGTGCAAGAAAAGCTGTTTCCTGTAATATATAATCATGACCGTTCATCGGAGAATGAACGGTGATGATCGGCTTATGAGGGTGCTCCGTAGGAGAAAGGTAAACACAGGATTATAGAGAGAGAGAGAGCAGTGACGTGGGGGATGACGCGCCGCAGCAATGGAAATGTGTGGTTTGAGGAAGTTGCATTTGACCCGTAGTAATGTCAAATTATTATGGATATTTAAAATTTTATCTGAATTTTTATTTGTTGTTAAATGAATATAAATTTAAATATGAATATAAAAAATAAAAATTCAATAAATTTGAATTTAGATATGAATTTTAATTGTATTCTATTCGAATCCGAACCTGATCCGAACCCGAATTAATTTTACGTTATATAATATATATATATATATATATATATATATATATATATATATATATATATATATATATAAATATTTAATATTATATTTAAATTTATATTTTAAAAATTTAAATTTAATATAATATATTTTAAAATATTATAAAGAAAAAAAAATAATTATTTCGAATTTGAATTTTTGGGTTCAGATTCGAATTCGGATTTTAATTTTTTGGTCATATTCGAATTCGGACATGAATTTTTAAAATCTGTTATATTTGGATTCGAATTCAGGTTTGATAGTCGGATTCGAATTCGGATTCGAATTTTTGAAAATTCGTCTCGAATCCGATCCGTTGACATTTCTGGACCAGAGCAATTTGGTTCTACGCTGCAACATTAAAAAGTATTTTCCTAAAAAGTAGGGGGAATTTTAAACTTGCCCCTCTAAAACTTCAAACCGTCGTTATTAAAAGGAAAAATGTTACTTCCACATTTCAAATAAAATACAGTTTCTGTAAATATATTTAATAATAAATATATTTTTATACAATTTAAAATTATGCATATATATAATTTTATGATTTGTTATTGTTAATTTATTTTTTATTTTTTAATAAAATATAAGTAAAATATTAATTTTGACTTTACAAATATATTTTTTAAAAATTTTTAACTGTTAAAAAAAAATATATCTATGATTAAATATGATATCTAAAAAAATTAAAAAATAAATTTATCTCACTCATTAACCAAGATTAAATAGTTAATTTATGGTTAACTATATATTTTTTTAAATGGATATTGATGGTAGGAACATGTATAAACAACTTCAAACTTTTAAAGAGATAAATATGAAAAATTAAATTTTGTAAAAATATATTTGTTATTCGATATGCTTAAAAAATCTGTATGAAATTAACCCTAGAATGTATATATTATATTTTACTTATTTTACGATGAAATAAATTTTATTAGTCACCTCAACGAGACTAATATAAAAAAAGGGGCAATTTCCTACGTACCCCTAAAAATTTTCCTGTTTTCAGATTTACCCCTCTTAGAAGGCTAATATTAAAACTACCCTTCTTACGTTCCAACTTCTTTCCAAAATACCCCTGAAGAAACTGCCGTTATCTGTGTGTAATTACTATTTTGCCCTTTCAAATATACCCTAAACACTAAACCCTAAAACCCTAAACCCCTAAACCCTAAAACCCTAAACCCTAAACCCTAAAACCCTAAAAAATCCTAAACCCTAAACCCTAAACCCTAGAACCCTAAAAAATCCTAAACCCTAAACCCTAAAACACTAAAAAATCCTAAACCCTAAACCCTAAAACACTAAAAAATCCTAAACCCTAAACCCTAAACCCTAAACCCGGACAAAATAGGTATATCTGATAGTTTTCAACTTCGATTATTATTTAACTCTAGTTTAATCCTAGTTAACTTAACAAAGGGAAACGGTAGGGGTATTTTTAATAACGGTGCAACGTATGAGGGGTATATTCGAAAGAGAAAAATAAGAGGGGTAAATCAGATATTTCTTCATATTTCAGGGGTACACAGGCAATTATCCCTAAAAAAAAATTCACTTTTGAATGAATGGGGTGTGCATCAGGAGTAGTATTACTCTTATTAAAAATATCATTAACCGTACTAATGTACCACTAATATCTCTCTACATATTTAGGCCGGGGTTTGATTCAAAATAAAGAAATAAATCGAAATAGAAATCAAAATAGACAAATGAAAAACGGAATGATAAAATCTTCTAATATGTTTGTTTCAAAATAATAATCCGAATGATATGAAATTTATAATTTAAATTCAAACTAAAAATTAAATATTAAAAATTTACATCAAAATATAATAAGCAAAAATTTTAAATATAATTATTTGAAAATTTTAAAATTGAGTGGTCCAATTTAAAGTATAAAATTAATTCTTAATTTTAATTCAAACTTACAATTAAATTTAAATTTAAATGTATAGATCAAATTTACTTTTTAATTTAATTTTCAAATCAAAATCTATGATTAAAAATTTAATTTTTAAATTTAAAATTATATTTTAATTAAAATTTAAATTAAATTTTAAATATAAAATATAAAATATAATTGAGATATTTTTATAAAATATATTTTTTCAGTCTAAATTCAACTTCCAATCCGACCTCCTAAGTCGGATTGGAAGGAGATTCTCATTCACCAGAACTTTAGAATCATAATTATACTCCTCTATATTTACGATACGATTCTAAATTCTTAGTGAAAAAAATGGGCAAATTGAACAGGCCTAAACTTTTAATACTTCTATTTTCAATTCTTCTAAGGGGGCGTTTGGTTCGGCAAGACAATTTTGTCAGAATTATTGTATTTGGTTTATCCGGTCTGTAATCTGTTCGGTAATTTAGCATTAAAAATGGTGCAAAATTATATCGTAAATGTTATTGAGGAGAAGTGTGGGTATCTCACATTATTGAAGGCGGGTAATATTGCATATCATGTAAAATTATAATTTTACACTTCAACCCCTTAACTTTTTCAATATGTTATTTTTAAAATTTAAATTTAAAATTTTAAATTATTAAATTTTAAATTTTAAATTTTATTTTTCAAATTTATATTTTTAATTTAAAATTTAAAATTTTAAAATTTAAAATTTAAATTTTAAAATTTAAAATTTAAAATTTTAAAATTTTAAATTTAAATTTTAGATTTTAGTTTTAAATTTAAATTTTAAATTTGGATTTTAATTTTTAAAATTTATAATTTTCATTTAGATTTTAAATTTTAAAATTTACATTTATACTTATATTTTACTTTTAATTTTTTATATTTTAAATTAAAATATTAAATTTTATATTTTTATTTAGATTTTAAATCTAATATTTTAAATTTTCAATTTAAATTCAATTACAAATTATGTTAAAGTTATAATTTAATAAAAAATAATATTAAATTTGACCACAAAAGTAATTTTGGAATAGACTACTTATTATTGTCCGCATTACTAAATTTATAAAATAAAAAAAATATAATAATTGTATATAAACTGTAATTCAATATTATATTACTGTATTGAATCAAACGCGGTAATACAACTGATCATCAGTAGTAATCCAATTCAATAATTCAAATATCCAGTTATGTCGACATAATTTGTAACGCTACATAGCGTGAATCAAACGCGCCCTAAATGGTAAACCCACTTCTATATATAAAAGAGTATTCATGATATTTTTTAATTTAAAAAGTTATTTATAAAATTATAATTTTCAGAAGAGAATTCAAAAAATTAAGTATAAACCTTGACATGTTTAACATTAAATTTATTTTACCATATAATATAAAAAAGAATTTTATCAAAGTAATAAGGTAATTTTATAATATAATAATATTTTTTTTAAAAAAAATATTATATTTAAGTGTAATATAAATTTTTGTGATTGAATATTAATTTTATCTAAAATAACTAAGAAAAGCATATATAAATAATTTAGAATTTTTGAAAAAATAAATATAAAAAATTAAATTGTGTAAAGATATATTTATTATTTAATATATTTATAGGAAGAATTAACTCTTAATTTAAAGAATCTTAGGCTTAGAGTGGAAATAAAAAAAATAGTGACTCCTAGTATCAATGTTTGATTTAGGAGTCTAACTTGATTCTTAAAGGCCCTGTTTGGTAACAGGGATAAGGGGGGAATAATCCCCTTATCCCTGAATCTATTTCCAAACGGAAATGAAAAAAGTTGGATTTGCTATTCCAACTATTCTGGAATAGCTGGGATGGGGGTGGGAATTGAAATTCCCACCCCCACCTGGAATTGGGTTCGTCCATTCCAGGCACGGGAATCGAGGTCTCTCTCTCTCTGCACCTCCTCTCTCTCTCTCTCTCTCTCTCCACGGCACTTTTTTTTTCTTTTTTCTTTTTTTTTTTCTTTCTTTTCCATACACTAATATAAAAATTAGTTTTTTTATTTTTTTAAATTAGAATTTTTTAAAAGATATTTAAATTTATAAATTTTAAAATTTAAAATTTTTTATTTAATAAATATTATTTTTTAACTTATTTTTTAATAAATCTAAAAATTTTATTTTATTTCATTTTTGAAAAAAAAATTATTAATTTAAAATTTATAAAATTTATACAATTATTTTATAAATTTTTTAAAATTTATATAAATTTAAAAATTAAAATTTTTACTCCCACTTAAAATTTAAAAATTAATTTTTATTTACTCTCATTTAAAATTTTTACTCCCACTTAAACTTTAATTTTTATTATGTATTTTTTAAAATTTATATAAATTTAAAAATTAAAATTTTTACTCCCATTTAAACTTTATTTTAAAGGGCAAAATAGTCAAAACACATAATTATCCCCTCTCAATTCTTCTTATTTCTCTATACTCAACCAAACACAATTTTTTCTTATTCATCTTATTCTCCTTATTCCTATATAAATTACCAAACACAATTTTTTTTAAACCCGGTATAACTCATAAACCCAACCAAACGCAAATTTACACTAATTCCTGCTAATACCATAATTTATACCTATCCCCGGTATAACAAAATTTTCCTTATCCCCGAACCAAACGGTACCAAAGAGATGGAAAAAAAAAACCACTTCTTCTGTTATATTCCACTAACAATTAGTTACATTTAATTCCTGCTAATACCATAATTTGTACCTATCTCCGGTATAACAAAATTTTCCTTATCCCCGAACCAAACGGTACCAAAGAGATGGAAAAAAAAAACCACTTCTTCTTTTATATTCCACTAACAATTAGTTACATTCAAATATTAATTTAAATAAAATTCTGATTATATTACAAATTCAAATTTAAATTCAAATTTAAATTTAAATAAAAATTATAAACATAAATTTAAATTTGACTTTAATTCTTAAGTTTAAATTTGAATTCTAATATAAGTTTGATTTTTTAATTTGTAGTTCCAATTCTGAATTTTGACTTGAATTTGAAATTGAATTTAAATTATATTATTTAAATTTGATTTGCAAATTCAAATTTGATTCAAAATTTAAGTTTAAATTGTGAGTCCAAATTTGGATTCAAATTTTGAATACAAATTTAGATAGTAAATTTGTATTCTAATTAATTTTTTTTTTTTTTTTTTTAGTCAAAGGTTAATTTCAATTTATGTTTGTTTTCTAAATTCAATTGTACTTTTGAATTTGGATTTCAATTGTTTGATTTCAAATTTGAACACAAATTAAAATCAAATTTTATGTTGTTCACAGTTTGAATATACCTTTGCTCAAATTATTATTATTTACTTATCCAAACAATTATAATGAAAATCAATTATTCCAATTCTAATTACTGTTCCAAGCCAAACAAATGAATAGATTTCATCATTCTGTTTTCTATTTGGTTCATTTAAGTTTCTATTCCCTTTTTTATTTGGCTAAATTACAGAAAATTCTTCTATAATATATCGCTTTTTTAGTTTGTCGTTCTGTTTTTCAAAAATCTACATTTTACCCTTCGTAATTACGAAATTGTGCATTTATCCCGCCGTCGGAGATTCCGTTAGTGAGCCGTCAATTTCTGACGTGATATACCGAAAAAATCCCTCCCCACCCCCTTTTCTTTCTCCCTTCCACTATTCTCCCTCTTATCCGTACCTTCCTCCCCGGCGATCGTCGACGCCCGGGCCCTCCCCGGCAACGGGCCACGTGCTCGTATCCCGGGCGGCCAGAGGCTGGTGGGGCGCCACGTGGCGGCGCCCCACTCGCTGCACCATTGTGCACAGCACGCGCGCGCGGGGAAGCGGGCGCGCATGCTGGCGCAGGTCAGCGCGCGGGGACCCGCGCCTCCTCTGGCGCGGGTCAGCTCAGGGTGAGGGGGGGCCGCCACGGGGCGGACCGCCATAGGCTGCCGCGCGGACGCTTCACGCGTCCGCGCGGGGTCCAGCTCCACAGGCAACCCGATCTGGCGAAGCCGGCGTCGCCTCATCATCGGGAGGCGTGGGTGGCGAAGCCGGCGTCGCCTCATCATCGGGAGGCATGGGAGGCGGGTGCCGACGAGTGCGGATGCTGCTTCCGAGCTTCACGGGCGGGGGCCGCGGCGCCGCCGGTGGCCGCGCGGCGCACGCACCAGCGCCGGCCTTGGGCTGGCCCGCGCGCTGCTCCCACACGAAGAGGACGACGCGGAGGTTCCGCACCGGCCCCGATTTCAAATCCGATATGTACGTCGGAAGCAGCGATATCCGCGCGCCGTTCCCCGCCACCGCCGCCACCGACGCCGGGCTGCGTCTTCTACGCATCGTAAAGCACAGGGATAAGGAATAAGGGATAAAGGTATTATCGTTATTTCATAGGTTTTGTTAGCCCCGTTATCCCCTAAAAATAATTTCGTAATTACGAGGGGACAAACTATAGGCTTTTGAAAAACAGAATAGCAAAATAGAAAAACGGTATATTATAAAAAAAATTTCTGTAATTTAGTCTTTTTATTTTAAACTAAACATGTCCTTATCTATTTTGAATTAAAGTTCTTAATTCTGGAGTAAAGTTTAGCATGCAATGTATGTGAAGTAACATCACAGCATGCAATGTCTGTGAAGTAGCCTCTCAATGAAAGTGTGGTATATTCTCTTACTGGTAGTACAGGGTCACGCTTCACGGCAGTTAGATAGTATTTCACTCCATCAACATATATAATTATTAAAAGAAATAATATTTTATATATTCTTTAATATTTTAAAAATATTTATTTATTTATTTTAAATATTTTTTTATATATATTTCTTCGTTATTTAAAAATATTTTCACTGTTAGTACCTGTTAAGTTATCTCGGATTAAATACAAATCAAATTTTTATCAGAATTAAAAAAAAATAAAATATCTATTTTGTTCCTAACTTGAGAGCAAATAAAAAAAAAAAGTTGATGACGGTAGAAGGGTACATTTAAAAAGATAAAAAATTAAAATAGTTCTTTTATCGTCCTAATTTATAGACAAATAAATAAAAGTTGATGATAGTAGAAGAATATATTTGAAATGGTAAAATAGTAATTTCACATAGATAACCATTATTCACTAACCGAATCTAATTCTTAGAAGTATATTTGAAAAAAATTAAAACCTTAAAAATATATTTTCAATATTTACTTTATAAGTCGAGCAAATAAGGAAGTCGAAAGAAGTCGAAAGCTTTTCAAAAATATATAAGCAATTACCACTATATATATATAGAGAGAGAGAGAGAGAGAGAAAATTAGACTGTAATACTATCGATAGTACCGAGTTATTGGTGCTATTAATTTTGTAGCTATTGAATTAAAAAATATACCATTACGATAATAGTGGTCCCCTAGGATTTAGTGAGTGGTTGGTTGAATAGTAAAAATTTTAGGGGACCACTACAATTCTAACCGTACATAGTTTCATCCAAAGGCTAAAAACTTGATAGTACCAATTGCTGGGTACTATCGATAATATTCTATCCGGGCTATATATATATATATATATATATATATATATATATATATATATATATATATATATATATATATATATATATATATACACGGTTGGAATTATAGTGGTCTCCTAAAATTTTTACTATTCAACCAACCACTCACTAAATCCTAGGGGACCACTATTATCGTAATGGTATATTTTTTAATTCAATAGCTACAAAATTAATAGCACCAATAACTCGGTACTATCGATAGTATTACAGTCTAATTTTTTTTCTCTCTCTCTCTCTATATATATAGCCCGGCTAGAATATTATCGATAGTACCCAGGAATTGGTATTATCAAGTTTCCAACCGTTGAATGAAAAGATGTGCGGTTGGAATTATAGTGGTCTCCTAAAATTTTTACTATTCAACCAACCACCCACTAAACACTAGGGGATCACTATCATCGTAATTGTACATTTTTTAATTCAATAGCTAAAAAATTAATAGCACAAATGACTTAGTACTATTGAGTATTCCAGCCTAATTTTCTCTCTCTTTATATATATATATATATATATTGAGGCGCAAAACAGTTTGGGCCTAATTGGGCTTACTCAAACCTAGCTCGAGAATGTCCTAAGGCCCAAAATTCTTTTGTCTATATATTAGCTTTATGTATGGGAGAGAGAGAAACACACACACAATAACGCAAACATATAAATAATATGCACTATACTATTTAGTTAAAGTTTTTTATTATCTAAGCTTATACTTAATGTAAAATTTACTTTAAAATATGTGCCGTAATAAGGCCCGAGAGATTTTGGACTTTGGGCCTGGGTTCAGAGAGGCCCAATCCGAACCCGACCCTGTCTATTTTATGGTTAGGGTATGGCCTACCCGCTTTGCTGAAAAAAAAAAAAAAAAAAAAAAAAAAGCGGAGGTGTGGAGAGGGTTTTCCAAATTATCCACTTGTGACGGTAGGATCTATTGTCCCCGTGGGTTAGATATGAAACTGATTGAAACTTTTCTTTCTTGGTCGGCAGTTAGCGTGTACAAATTTCTTTCTAGATCCGTAGACCCATAGACCCATTGACTACAAAAATCATAACATGAACCAAAAAATGGCAACAAATTTTTTTTAATTATTTGGTAAATTATTAACCCTATTATATTCATTTTAACAAATAAAGTTGCAATTTTTAATACTAAAATGAAAAGTATTTTGTTTTTTTTTTTTTGAGTTAATATTTTATTTTTTATTTTTATTAAAATTTCATAAAAGTTTGCGAAAACCTAGAATGAATATTTTTTAGTTAGTCATTTTTTATTTTTTATAAGAGCTATTATTTTTAAGTTAATGGATTAAAAAGAAAAAAAGAAGTAAATTTGAACTGACCTTGAGATGTGGAATCCAATGCCTATGTGAAAATAGATTTCATATCCTCTCCACACAATTTTATTCTTGAATAGATAATTTGAAAAATTCTCTCCACATAATTTTATTCTCAAATAGATAATTTGAAAAATCCTCTCCACACAATTCCCCCTCCCCTCCCATCCAGCAGAAAAAAATATAATAAATCCTTAGTTTGTTAATTATAGAATTAAATTTGTCCTTTGCATCAAAATTTATTAGTTTTGTGTTTTGCAAAAATAAATTATTTTTTCATTTCTATACATACGGATCGAACTTTTTAAGTGTGACGCCCCACTTCCCAAGGGGTCATCCATCCTAGAACTACTCTAGCTCTAGCACGCTTAACTCTCTTAACTTTTTGGGTCTTGTTATCACCAAAAATGCTATAGCCGGATTAAAAGATTTAGTCCTATTATATTATTTATATATAGGACTAATACACATTCCATGGGTGTCACATTCTTCCCCCCTTTAAGCCCTGACGTACTCGTCAAGCTCAACGACACTCACAAGCACCAGGTGATATGAGACTCATCTCGCTAGTCTTAACCGACCTTGTGGGGAGCTACACTCCACCCACAACGGTCATTAGCCGGGGAGCCTCGCTCTACCCACTATATAACCCTGGCTCAGAGACTCATCTCACATTTCCGGCTGGTGAATGGCTTTGATACCATCTGTACCGCCCCACTTCCCAGGGGGTTACCCATCCTAGAACTATTCTAGCTCTAGCACGCTTAACTCTCTTAACCTCTTGGGTATTGCTACCACCAAAAATGCTATAGTCGGGTTAAGAGATTTAGTCCTATTATATTATTTATATATAGGACTAATACACATTCCATAGGTGTCACATTAAGAACCAACACTCGAACACTCCATCTCTCAACCTCGCGGGCCATATTTTCACATCGACGACCGTCTCGAATCCTCGTCCCACTTTCATCATCTTCGTACTTTCCGTCACGTCTGCATTATAATATTTCTCATTGAGTGAGAGAAAAATAACAAAATTGATTGACTTGTCGTTACGATCGCTCAGACTTTAACCGAAGATGAAGACAAAAGTAATAAAAAAAACAAACGACGAATGTTGGTCGAGAATGCTTCTGCGTATGTTCCAGACGAACGTTGGCGAGGTAGCAGCGATAAAAAGAGCAAGAAAAATCTAGCGAGCAATACAATATTATATTATTTAAAAAATAATTACACTATTTAGTAAGAAAATTATATTATTTTATATTTTATTATACTTATAAAATAGTGTAATTTATTTACTAACTAGGAAAATATATATTTAAATAGTATATTTTTTTTTAAAAAAATAATGCAATATTATGTTGTCCGTTAAATTTTTTTTTCCTTTCACTATCATCACCATCTTGCTAATGTAGTCATGTTTACGAACCTACAATAAAATGATTCTAGACCAACAATTTTTTTTTCTTTCACTACCATCACCACCTTGCTATTGTAGTCATGTTTGCGAATTTGCAATAAAAGCATTCTAGATCAATAATTATCGTTTTCGTTCTTTGCCACCTTCATCTCCATCTCTAGCGATACTCTGAGCAAAAAGCCATTCTCATTTCTACCGCGAGTAAATTTATCGGAGGACGTTAAGAATTGCCACGATCACAAACAAGATATGTTTTGTCATCGTCTTTTTGCTCGTGGGCGAGGTAGGGCAAAAGAGCGATGGCGGCACGAGAGTAGTGGAGAAGAAAGAGAGCGACAAGAAAAAAAAAAAAAAAAAAATAATCAATTTAGAAAAAATTAATTTTTTGTTAAGTAATTGATTCTAAATAATCGTTTCAAATATATGCATGCTCCTAATATTTGTTTCACCAAAAGTGATAAAGTGTAGAAAAAAGAAACAGTTTATAAAGAATAAATATTTATTCTCTTGTAAATTAAATTTATCATAATTTTATTTTTCTAAAATAATTTAATTAACATCGTTTTGAATCAGAAAGGTAGTGGTGTAAAATTTTTCATAAAACAAGCACAGCAGCTAAAAAAAACTTGAAAAATTATTTATTTTTTATCAAATTAATAAACAACAATAAAATAAATAATTTGCATCTAATTGATTACTTTAACTAAAAACTGTTTTAAATCCACACGCGGAGAGATATTCGAGTGTAGCGACTAAACAGTAAACGCCCACTGTGGCACGTCAAATGCACGTCTCCTCATCCCTTCCGAAGGGACTGCACACCCACGCCCCGCTTCATACGGACGACCGCATAAGAAAAATCTTAGTAGAATCCTCCTCAAAAGACGAGAACACGCCCCTTCATCCTCACGCGCGCATTTATGCGGACCGTAAAATCCCAACCCTCAACTCCACGATCAAGAACCGCCGATCGCGTCCGCATAAAGTTTCGCGGGTGGGGTCCAGGTACGAAGTGTTATCCACGCCCCGTCTCAATCGTAGCCGTCCACTCACGACGCGATCGGACGTTCCGGTGGCGTGGTGTGGGCCCGGTCCTCCCCACTAGTTTGACTACGACCAACCCACCCCGCCCTACGATCGAGATCGGACGGTCTGCGTCGCCTTTCGCGGACAGCGAGGAACACGACGAGGGTGCGGTGCACCGTGGGTTCCAGTGCGGATGTGATAGAGAGAGAGAGAACTGGTTTGTCGTTTATCCGTTGGATTATTGCCACGTGGCGCCGTGGCGTGTTCCCCTACTCGCTGTTTCCACGTCGTGCAGGCGTGCGACAGGCGCCTGCTTCGGACTCAAGGTCAGCCTCCCTCTTTTGTAGTCGTTGGCTTGTATTATTTTATTATTATTTTTTCTCCTGAATTAAAATAACGTAAAAATGTAAGTACGCGGGTATCGGGTATAATTTTTGAAAAATTATTTTGGATGTAAAAATAAGGCTAATTTATATAAAATTGTATTAATGGATCATAAAATATGATCCATTTTTGATAAAAATGGATCATATTTTTAAAAAATTAATTATTTTTTTTCTTTTTTTTGTTGCTTTTTTTTCTACTTAAGCTACGTCTTCCTTCTCTCTCTCTCATTTATTTTTTTTATTTTTTATTTTATTATTATTTTGTTTTGAGCCCGTCTTCTCTTTTTCACGCCCCACGTAACGTCCAAGCCACCATCGCAGTGCCCGAGCGCCGCCACTCAGCGCTATGCTTGTGCCTGCCCCCATTTCTATGCTCACACGTATCTGATAGCCACAACGTCGCTGGCGTAGGCGCAGGCATAGTGGGAACAGAAGCTGGCGCAGTCTCGACGGGCGACACTCCGACAAAGTCCATAGAGGTGGCAGAAAAAATAGATGTAGAGGATAGAAAAGAAAAATAAAATGAAAAATATTATTATTATTATTATTATTATTATTATTATTTTGAAAAGATCATAATGTATTGTCACTATTATAAGAAAGACTAAGAGTCAGAGAAAAAATGAAGAAGAAAATAAAATTATATTGTTAAGATGAAATTGTACTGTTTAAAAAAAATTATATTATTTTAGATGAAAGTTGCACTCTTTTAGACAAAAATTATACTTTTTGATATGAGAGTGTTGAGACCAAAATTTTCATCACTTGAGAAAGTGACACGTGACACGTATCATCGGCTAAAAACATTAGTCGACAGAAGAATGAGTCAACGAACAGGGACCCGCATCTTGACTAAGTTCGACCTCAGTGGCGTGGGAGTGCGGCAAGCGACGTATAGGAAAAGCGGTCAATAGGAAGATTATCGCCTCATTCAGGACTGATAGCTGCTGAAGACAACCAGATCGTTTCAATCAAGCGACGAAAAATGCAAAGTCAGAATCAATTCTCGGCTGATCGAGCCGTAGAAGAAAAGATCGTGGAAGGAAGGAATGCGAGATTTGGGGCGCGAATCTCGTAATAGCTTCTAGAACGGCAAGCGACACCAGCTCCCGGAACGGCAAGCAACGCTAGCATTGGAAAGCGCTGAAGATCACGTTTCGGCCCGTCGATTGGGGGATGAACCTAGACTAAAAAAAGCTACTATCCTACTGTTGAGACCAAAATTTGCGCCACTTAGTAGAGTTACACGTGGCGTATACTATCAGTCAAAGGCATCAATCGATAGGAGAATGAATCAGTAATGAGAGACTTGCGTCTTGTTTAAGACCGGTCTTAGCCACGTGGGAGTGCAGCGTGCGACGTATGTCATCGGCTGAGAGCATCAACCGATAGAAGGAGTAGTCGACAAGAAGGTCAATGCCTCAATTCGAGGTCAAATTTCAGCTGAAAACGACCACCGGACCGCTCCAATCAAGCATCGAAAAGGCGGAAGTCGGAATCAGCCTTCGGCTGCTCGGGCTGAAAATGAGAAGACTTCGGAAGGAAGGGGTGCGGGATTTGGGTGTGAATCTCGCAACTGACACGGAACGACAAACGATGCTTGATATTGGAAAGCGCTAAGAATCATGCTCTGGTGCGATAATAAGGGGATGCATTAAGACAGTAATTGACAACTATTCTATTTGGAAGATATGTGACTCAAAAGGAAGCAGTACAAGGAAGCAGAGGGAAAGGAGTAGGAAGAGAATGATGAGTAAGAGAATTAGCGCAATTTTTTTTTCTAAAGAGTGTAACTTTCTTCTCGAAAAGTTTAATTTTTGTCAAAATAGTGTAACTTTCATATATAATAGTGCAAAATTTTTCTAAAATAGTGCTACTTTATTTTAATAGTACGACTTCATCTTTTTCTTCCATCTTTTCTGATTCTTAACATTTCTTGCAGAAAAAAAATATATTTATTTTATTTTATTTTATTCTACTTTTTATATCTTTTTTCGCTATCGTGGGGTTTTACTTGCTCTCTACCACAGCCACTGCTTTCGTCGGAAACGCTTTTTGGAGAAGCGCGGGTACGTCTTTGTCCTCACATTCACGGGCGATAGCGAACACTGTCTCAACCACAACCTCATTGCCTCCGTTCGCACCCATGCTCGCGATAGTGTCATTCTTTTCTTGTGCCAGCGTCAGTGCCGGCATTGACGAAGAAATGAAGCGGAGGAAGAGCAGGCAGCATCGCCCTTGTAGGAAGAGAAAGATGAGGGTCGGAGAGATTAAAAAAAAATTGAAAGACACACACACACACACACACACAAAAAGGAGAGAGAATATAGGTATTTTGATTAGTTTTCTTAAAACATTAATCGAATCTCTAAAATCCAAAATAGTGGCATACTTTTCAAAATCTCAAATTTTTTATACAAATAGGCCCCAAAAAAATGAATGACATAATAAACCGTTTGGTGATCTCATTTTTAAATTTTGATTCTGATTTTTAAAATTAGTTTTCTGATTTTCAAGACCTAAAATTAGAAACAAGTAAAATTTACTTCTTGAAATCTGATTCTGATTTCGAATTAAAATTTTAAAATTTTATTTTAATTTTAAATTCAAATTTTAAATTCTAAATTTTATATTTAAAATTTTAAATTTAAAATTTTAAAATTTTGATATTAAATTTAAATTTTAAATTTTAAAATTTAAAATTTAAAATTTAAATTTAGATTTTAAATTGAAAATTGAAAATTTAAATTTAGATTAAAAAATTTAAATTTAAAATTTTAAAATTTATATTTTTAATTAAACTATCAAATTTTTAATTTTTATTCAATTTTAAATTTTAAATTTAAATTTAAATTATTTTAAAATATAATTATGTATTTTTTTATTTAAATAATAAAAAATTATTACCAAACAGTTTTATAAAATCACTTCTAAAAAATCGTTTTCGATTTAAACTCCGTGAAACGCCTTATAACTTTTAACCCCTATCAAACACTCTATAACTTTTAATCAAAAATAATTTTTCAAACTAAAATCTATTAAGCAGAAATTATTTTTTCATAATCTAGACTAAATGGATCCTATACGGCTCAACTATGGGCTATTATTTTTAAGCGGACTTCTATTTTATTTTTTATTTTTATTTTTTTTTTTTTTTTTTATCTGAATGTTAAAATTTGTCATGAAATTTTTTTTGGATTGTTTTTTGAAAAATAATTATTAATTTTATGATTTTGTAAAAGTAGGATAATTTATTATTTTTGTGTTTTCTATTTTATTTTTTTTTCAAACTAATTAAAATATTTTTATTTTTCTCTCTCTTTTATTTGTTCTCGAGCAATACTACTCATACACTTCATTTTAGGGTGTATGATATGTATCCCATCCATCCAAGAATAGAGTTTTTATTTACTGGTCGCTTCGATGTGACAAGTAAAATTTATTCCATCCTTGAATGGGTGGGGTGTAAGATATATATACATCTTTTTGATGTGTACAAAAACCATTTTCCTTCTTTCTCCTCATACTTTTTTTTTTTTTTTTTTCATTTCTCAAACATTTTCACGTTGCCGCCACGTCCTTCTCTACTTTACCCGTGAGAGAGAGGATGATGATGAACTTCCTTATAACCATGGTCATTTTCGACGTTCTTTGGCAAGATTGTCGTAGTAGAAACGTGGTTGACATCGCTCGGAGCATCGCTGGAGATGGAGATGGAGATGGAGAAGGCGAAAGTAAAGGGCGATAATTGTTGGTCGATGGTGCTCCTAAAGCAAATTTGCGAGCTCGGCAAATGATGACGAGCCGGTGGCAATGGTGAAAGAAAAAAAAATCTGAGTAACAATGCGATGTTGCACTATTTGAATTTTTTTTTTACTAATTGAATATATTGTACTATTTAGTAAAAAATTTATACTATTTAATACAGAACTTTTTTCAAATAGTGAAATATTGCTTTGTTCCTTAGATTTCCTTCTCTGATCATTATTACTTCCCCTACTGTAACGACCCGGCCCACTAGCAATAATAACTCGTTAGGCTAAAACCACAGCCCAAAATGCTTAAGCTCAGTTATTATTACTAGTATCCATATCTCATATAAACACAGTCACAATTCCATCCACATCCGATGTGGGACTATTGGGGGCACCACATGGGTGGAGGTGGGGAGTGACGCCGGCGCTGGAACAAGAGACTCGGCCATGGTGCACTAACCCGAAAAACTAGGGTTTTGGTTTTTGACGCGCACACTCAACCAAACTCCACCAAATTTGGTGGAGATGATAACCACCTTCTACAGTCCATGCCGATGATTTTATTTTTTCATTTGAACGAGTGGTCGCGATGCAAGGCCGAGGCGGAGCATAATAGGGTTCCGGCGAGTTTCTTTCTCCCGCCGGCAACCGAGGGCTTCCCGAAGGCTGGGAAATGTCACATGGCATCTAAAGACTCTACAGATTCCACTTCTATGGGTCTCGGGTGCTACAAACCAGAGGAATGGGGGACCTTACCTCGCCGGAGTTGGAGAAGATAGGATGTAGCCGGTTCTCCTCCCCCGCGTCGTGCAGCCACCCAACAAGCTCTAGCTTGATCTCCAGACGCAGGAGAACACACCAGAGGTCACAAGAACCAAGTTGGAAGAACTTGGGCAATTCTTCTCTCTTCCTCTCTCACTCTCGGATTGGGATTGTGGGGGATGACTCTTGGTGACTCCACAGCACCCAGGCTATGTGGAATAACTCCTGGGAGTTAGGAATCCCAAGAGCCACCTCGTGTAACCCCTCCACGAAGCCCAAAAGTCACATGCATGTATGCATGGATATTTTTTGCAATATTTTCAATTTGATCCCTCTACAGTCCAACATAGGCTCTCAGGTCCCTACTGTAGATCACATATGCTGCCAGGACCCTAACCTAAAAGCCCCAAAACATTTGGTCCACGAAAAGTATAGGTTTTAATAGAAAAGATTAGTTTTTAGACACTTTTTGCGTATTTCGAGACAAACGGTTCGTCGAATTGCGAAACGGACTTCGCCACGACGTCCGGCTCGTCGAGACCTATCAAATAGTGCCTTGCTTGTTTGATTTGGTGCTCGAATAAAATCTCGGACCATAATATACAGTGCATTTAATTGTACTGCACTCACTTCGATGCACCCGGGTCGCCAAACGTGAATTCCGTCAGTGCCATTGCGTTCAGAATGTCGAAATTAGCTAGAAACAACTACTCATAGTGCTATGTTTGAATCTCAGATAGCGGATCGGCCGACGACCGATCGAGAGGGGACCGGAAAATATGGATACTATTCATTTCACTATTCACACTTAAGCTGTGGGCCCCGCTTTCTTCGCTGATTTGCGGAAGATCCGACCGTCAGATCGAGAACATATGAATATCAATCTTTCTTGTTTCGACGAGACGGTCGCACAGATGATCTCATATTTTCGAGATCAGGTTCCGATCAAAAGTCAATATGTTCGAGCCACAATTGCACTACTAATAATCTATTTCTGCCAATTATTTAATTCCAAAAACTATTTAAACTTAAAAATCTTGTTTCAAAATCATGGTTACTACATCACCCACCACTTATAAGAAGTTTCGTCCCTAAAACTTTAACTTAACCAAACTATCAGTAAGTCTTTAACAGATTCACAATATCTACAGTGACAATCAGTCACAATATATCAACAACTTCCTCAAGCTTCTGGGCTAGCGGTGGGGCCGGTGGAATAATAGCAGTCATCTGCTGTTGTGCCATCTGTTAGACGATTAAGGCAAAAACGGCGGTCTGACCTTTCAATCGCTTAACTCATCCGAGCCCTCTGGCTCCACTGAAATATCATGCCCATGGCCCGCATTACGACCGCGGCTAACTCTGCACCAACAGCGACCCCAAAGCCCAGAGCGCGTACGAACGCTACTCAACTGTGTGTGGACACACCTGAGCTCCAATCCACTATACCAATACCCCGCGCTCTCTCGTGGACACAAGTCATCATAGGGTTCGTTCCTAACCAAACCTAGGCATCGTCTTCCTATTGCTCTGATACCATCAGAGTGGCGCAGCGGAAGCGTGGTGGGCCCATAACCCACAGGTCCCAGGATCGAAACCTGGCTCTGATACCAAATGTAACGACCCGGCACACTAGCAATAATAACTTGTTGGGCCCAAACCACAGTCCAAAATGCTTAAGCCCAGTTATTATTACTAGTATCCATGTCTCCTATAAACCCAATGATAATTCCATCCACATCCAATGTGGGACTATTGGGTGTGTCACAGACTCCCCCCGTTTAGGCCTGACGTCCTCGTCAGCCCAAACACACACACACAGCAGCCCAAGATCACCAGGCGATGTGAGACTCATCTCGCTAGCCCTGTCATCTAGACCCAGGCTCAGCCGAGACTCGTAACACACTTTCGGCTGGTTATTGGCTCTGATACCAAATGTAACGACCCGGCCCACTAGCAATAATAACTTGTTAGGCCAAAACCACAGCCCAAAATGCTTAAGCTCAGTTATTATTACTAGTATCCATATCTCTAATAAACACAATCACAATTCCATCCACATCCGATGTGGGACTATTGGGGGCATCACACCTACCGTTGTTGACTATGGTTGCACTTCTAAGATACTTCGGAATCATTCTCGACAATGACCATCGCTCTACTCCTTCATTTTTGTCTCCATCTCCGATGAGGCTCTGAGTGGCCACGACGACGAGCGGACCAAGTTCGTCATCTTTCTCTCGCTCGTATGGCATACCACTACGCAGGCACAACGGTAAAGTTTATGTGGAGACGACGGAGATAGAAAAAGTACTCGAGGCTTTGTTGGGGTCGAAAATGTCGGTCGTCGATCGGCCCCGGGCGTTCGTTTGACCCTCTGAAATGTGATGCGCCGCGTGGTCGATGAGAGATCTGCTCGGCTGGGTTCCTTTTACTTTAACTCTCGCGACCGTTCGGCTTAGATTAGTCGAATTGGGATTTGAAGATAAAAAGAGGTTGAGTCTGGTCTATAGTAGCCAACTCAGATAGTAGAGATAATAATTTGACACGGCTAAGGAGCCGATTAATATTTTGTATTGCTTAGAAAGGGGGATATAAGGAAGAGGAAAGGAAAAATATTACAAATAAGCCTGCTCTTAGAAAAAGATATAAATCTATCTAGAAAAGCAGTAAAGATATGAAAAAGCAGGGGGTGGTCTTGGCTTACGAGATTGCAGGACCCATTTTCTTTCGTTGGTTCGGGTATTTTTACATCCCCAAACCAAGCATTATACTCGCCGATTTGAATAATCGACTTGATTTGGGAAGAATTATTGTAAATTCCTCAACTACTTCTTTTTGAGTTGAACTTCCTCAAATTGGATAGTGGTCATTTTTCGTTCAGGTTCATCCTTTTATTATCGCGCCGAAACGTGATCTCCGAAGCTTTCCAATGCTGGACGTCGCTTGCCGCTTCGAAGTTCGTTACGAGATTTGCGCCTCGAATCTCGTACCTTTCCTTTCTAGAACTTTTTTTTTTTCGGCTTGATCAGTCGAAGGCTAATTCTGACTGCACCTTCCTTCATCACTTGACTGGGCGGTTTGGCTTTCGTTTTTAGTCGAAGCCGATTCTGGATGAGGCGATGATCTCTTTGTTACAGCTGCTCTTCCTGTCGGCTAATGCCTTTGGCTGACTGGCGTATGTCGCGTGCTGCACTTTTACGCGACTGAGATCGGTATTAATCGAGACGCAAGTCCCTCCTTGTTGACTCATTCTCCTATTAGCTGTTATCTTTAGCTGATGGTAGACGTCATGTGTCACTCCCTTACGTGGCGAAAATTTTGGTCTCAACATTATATCTTTTACCCAGTCCCTTTGAAGCAAGGTCATCTGGGTCACCTATGAATGCAAATATAAGATCTACAAACACGTCAAGGTCGCTTAGCCCCCCCTCTGCAAATATAAATACAGGAGCTAGTGCAAGTGGATATGGGAACAACTCTGTTGGGAAAAGGCCTCGTTCCCCACAACCTGGCAATACCCAAAGAAAAGACCCTTTGTCATCTTGTGGACAAAGAAAGAAAAGTGAATGCACCAGTGATGCAGTGGCAGAGAATGTTGAAATCGAAAAACAAAAACTAGATCTGCTACGACAAATGTATCACGATGAGTTACATAATCGAGCAAATGTTCCGACTATCAACGTTTATATGAGCCGACTCTATTCTCTCTGCCAGGTATCACGAATGAAAGGATAGTATAAGAGAAAATCTATTATAATAATAATACAATCAGGATACCATATATACCCTATACCATACATGGCAAACCATATATGGTATCATATAAATATATATCATATATGGCAGACTATTTATAGACTTATACCATACATAACAGACTATATATAGCAGTAATATATAATATATTATATTATACTAAATATATTGTAACAATATGTTTCAGTTTAGTCATTCTTTGAGATCATGTTGTTTCGTTAACTAGTAATAGTGGTGGATGTGTAATTATTTTAACCAAACTTCATGTAGTAATTAGTTCGCATTTACATTTCAGACACATAATCTATGTAACAATCTTGTATATGTTTGTGATTGACTTGGAATATGTTGTGGATTTTTTTTGTAAATTATGAAATATGTGCACTTTGATAATTGAAGTATAATACCGAGTATCCTATTTGCCATATATATTTATACAAGTTATACCATGTCTATTTAGTTTACCATTTGGCTTGATTACTACAATTTTCTTGCAGTAATAATAAATGATTCATTTTATCGAACTATTTTTTCTTTCACTATCGTTGCAAATATTATGACAATATTAGATTATGATGATGACTATTGGGATCAAGTATTTGTGATGCTCAATGACAACGTTTACATGGGATCAGTTAATACAATAAGGAGACAATCATAACGGACTCGTCCTTTTACTGGCTATCAATTTATTTGTGATATTTTGAATGGTTATCCAGACCGGGAGTACAATCATTTTTGAATGACGACAACGACATTCATTGCTCTCTGCTATGAGCTTGTTGGAAAGGGGCTTGTAAATAGCACATGAAATATGACTGCTGACGAACAATTAGCAATTTTTTTATTTTGTATAGACCATGGTATTGCAAATAGGGTGATCGTAGAAATATTTTAACATTCGGGGGAAACAAGTAGTCGACATTTTAACAATGCACTCCAGGACATTGTTATGCTAAAAAATGAATACCTAATTAACTTTGTCGTCAAGTAATAGTGGAGTGCATTCAAGAATTAGAGATAATTCAAATTTTCATCATTTCAATATAAGGGATTATAACTTTTCAAATTAAGGTTGTGCTTTACCAATGATGATTTACTAATGGAGTTATTGGTTGCCTACACATTTGTAGAATGCAATTGGAGTAGTGGATGGAATGCATATTCCGGTGGTTGTACAAAAGAGTCGTCAATCGTGATTTCGATGTCGCAAAGGCTTTACATTGCAAAATATGATGACTGTCGTATCCTTCGATCACAAATGTGTAGGCAAATGCCCCAAACATATAGAAAGAAAGGACATTCTAAATCAATCCAAAGGTCGAGAAAAACAAAGCTTATGCCAGAGCGGAAATATAATGCTCTCGCGCAGCCAGATCTTTTGTTCGGTTGGTGGGTTCTCAAGCAGCTGCCACAAATCCCTAGATTTAAATCTCAGAGGATGGTGGACAACATATAGCCTCTGCTTCCTTAAAAGTAGCTCATCAAAGGGCGGGGAGTTAGGAATGGAATGAGGGACCGTACTCGTCTTCTTTTTGTATGCACATGTTGGGAAGGATCTGTCGTTGATATGCGAGTACTCAGATGGGCATGTGAAAGCGAAGGTTTTACAGTACTTGAATGTATTAATAAAAAATAATTTATTACATTATGTTTCTTATTATCAGTTGAATATATATTTTCAATTGTTGTCTAAATTTTCGTTATATCTATAGACAAATATTATTTGGTTGATTCCGATACGCGAATACAGATAGATTTCTTACGTCCTATAGAGGCGAGCGTTACCATCTAAGTCAATTTGATAGTAATATATATGGTCGTAACATTGAAGTCCGCGGGACTTGTATAATTATAGGCATGCACAATTAAGAAATGTGGCGGAGAAGATATTTGAGATATTGAAAAAGTGATTCAAGATTTTAAATAATGCTATATACCATTTCCTTATAAAGTGCAATGTCTAATTGCTATGATATACTGTGTAATCCACAATTTTATTCGTAACGATTAAAAAAATGATAGATATTTCAGCGAAACGCTTGACTCACAACCTATGAAAGATGAAGAGGAAGACACGACTTTTTTGGCCGATATATCAAACTTACGGCGGGACGACGATCTTCGAACTAGTATTATTGAGCAGTTGTGGAAGATTAGTGATTGTAAATGACGATCCGGTGTTTACATGTAATTAATATGTTTATATTACGTTGATTAATTATCTGCGATTGGATATACTTTTAAATTTGTTCTTTTGGTTGCTTATATATGATGCTAATCATACTGATATTTATAAAATGCATCTCCATTTTTGGTCGAGTTTATAGTTTGTGCATTTTAAATTTTCAAATTCTACGGTATTATATTTATGAGAGCGTTATTGCGTGATGATAAATTTAACCAAAATAATTGAATGATTTGATAATATGTATTTTCAAGTAATTTATAAATTCCTATCTATATTTGATGCAAATCACAAGCAAACATTAGTTTTAAAAAAATCAAGAATTTTTAAATATTTTTTGTAAAGGGTATTAGTTTACATTTGTATAAGTTTTTAATAGTTTTAAATTTTAAATTTTTCAAAATTTTAAATTTTCTTACATACAATTAACTATTTCTATTTTTTTATTTTTTTTATTTTACATATCATCAAATTAATTAAATAATGTATATAAGATATGATATATTTAAAAAGATTAAAAATAATAATTTATTTTGATTTTACAAAAAAATCTAAAAGGAAGGATAATTTGGTTATTTAATACAAAATATATATATATTTTTTTGAGAGAGAGAAAATAAAATACTACTATCTATTTTTCTTATTCCTAGGGATGTTAATGGGTACATATACTTAAATTTTATCCGAATCCGAATCCGAATGAAATAAATTTATTCGATATCAAACGAATATGGATTCAGATACAGATATAAAAAATAAAAATCCAACGGATTTGGATTTCGATTTGGATATGAATTTTGATTGTAGCTGACTCGAACCGATCCGAACTCGAATTAATTTTTCGTTATATAATATATGTTATATAAATATTCGATATTATATTTATATTTATATTTATATTAATATAATATGTTTTGAAATATTTTAAAGGGTTAAAAGAGAATTAATTGTTTGCAGTTTATATTTTCGATTTAAATTTTAGATTTTTGGCCAGATTCGGATATGAATATGAATTTTTTAAATTCGTGGAATTCAAATTTTGAATTTGATATTCGAATTCAAATTTTTAAAAATCAGTTTGGAATCCGATTCGTTGGCATCCTACTTATTCTCCATTCCTCAATGTAATATTCAACCAAATATAAATTTATAATAAATTTTATTTATTTCTAAAATTATTATTATTTTTTTAATTCCCTCAACCAAATAAAAATTACGTGGGGATCTTCTATTAAAAAGTTCAGGCGCTGATTTTCAAATTGTCTACAGTTGGGGGGTCTCGAAATATTTTTACCCTTTTAACACTTTTAAACTGAATTGTCCCCCATTCGGCACGCAACCCTGCAGTGCACTACAGTCCCTCTGCCCACAAGAATTACGACACGTGCACAAAATTAAAGCAGCGGATCTTAAACAGTACGTGGCGATCTTCTATTGGAGAGATTTCGTGTTTTCTGTTTGTGGACAAGCAGGTGATGGACTCTTAGTTTGAATATTAGTGCGCTGCAGAGCTTTTGTATTTGTGGGTGTTGCGTGGGGACTCGTCAAAGATGGTACGGTTTCGGAGCCTCGTAACTCCTGCACACAGTTGAGGCCGCTGGAGAAACGGGAACGACCAGAAATAATTGCCTGCACCTGGTGTATATATACATCCCATGTTTAAAAGGACAATATCTTAAAAAACCATATATTGTTTTGAAAGGTACAATGCTACATGTGTTCTAAGGAGTGTAATAGCGGTGGTAATACAGCTCGCTGTTCGCGAGCTGGTTCGTGTTCGGCTTAAAATGTGTTCGAGATCGAATCATTCGTTTAGTAAACGAGTTGAACACGAGTCGATTTTTTTAGGGGTATATATAAGTGTACACCTCCTTGGAGGTGTACATCTTACACCCCACCCATCCTAGGGTGGGGTGAATTCCACTGGTCACATCGAAGTGACCAGTGGAGGAAGCCCCACCTTTGGATGGGTGGGGTGTGCATCATACACCCCATTTTGGGGTGTATGGGTAGCATAGCCCTTTTTTTAGCTCGTTTAATAAACGAGCCGAACACGAGCTGGGATCAGCTCGCTTTTATTCAGCTCGATGCCAGCTCGAATATATATATATATATATATATATATATATATATATATATATATATATATATATATATATATATTACTATTTATTTTTTTTTCAATTTTACTCTTAATAGTCGTAATGAAAATCAAACTTGTTGTTCGCGAGTCAACTCGTGTTCAGCTCGTTTATTCCGAATTTTTCAGCTCGATATTTAAACGAGCCAGCTCGTGGAACACGAGTCGATCCCAGCTCGCTCGTGTTCGTCTCGTTGACACTCCTAAAGTATAATAAATCTCCTTAATTTTGTAATATCTCCTCAATAGTTTTTTAACATTAAAAATTTAGTTAGATTTGTGAGTGTAATATTTATTACTTTTTATTGATTTTTCCGGCGGTAAAGAACTAGGTGGTTAGTACTCGAACTCTTAGCCTAATTACTTAACAATTTAGCATGTTATTTTTTTTAAAAAAAATATATTTATTTCTTTTTTTGAGTGTATTACTAGTATTTTTTATTTTTAAAACTATTTAATGTCTGAATTATAAATTTATTTTAAATACATAATTTTTTTACACAAGGGATTTATAAGTTGTTGAAAATATCACTTTTAGATGAATTATGCTAGAATATTTTTGGAAGTATACAAAGAAGTTTACTTTTGCATTATTTTTCAGTGATTGAGAATCTAAATCGACGATCTATATTCTTAAACTTGATTTAGGCTATTTTAATTTTTTTTTTATTTTCAAATTTTGTGATTTTAAAATATTATTTGTCCGGCGATTAGGTGGCCTTAATTTTTTTAATAATAATCATTAAAAATTATTAATTATAAGGCAACTCGACTACTCGACTGCTAGATAAATTATATCGTATAATTAAAATTTTTGAAATTTAAGTAATTCAAATAGTCTACATTAAGTTTAACGGTTTGAATTGTTAATTCAGAATTTTATTGCCTGAAATGACGCATATTTTCAAAAAGCATTCCAGTTGAATCATTATTAGATTAATATTTACTTTTAATAAGCAGATAATCAAATATTAGGAAGAATTTTATTATACGTAGGTGCAACCCTGCTACACTTTTATTTGAATATAGATCCAAATATTATATTTTATTTGATATATTTGAATTTAGTTACAGCAGTTTAAATTATACAAAAGGGCTCAACAAGAGCACTAGCATTATGTCTAAACTAGTCATAGTACCAATTGCATTAATTTGAAAGAATAATTTTAAATAAAAAATAAGTTTATTTTTTAAAAATAAATTATGTTTTTTTGACATTGATGATAATCTCAGTATATATATATATATATATATATATATATATATATATATATATATATATATATATATATATATGTATGTATGTATGTATGTATTTATGTATGTATGTATGTATGTATGTATGTATGTATGTATGTATGTATAGTGGGGCTTATATATTTTCAAAAACACAAATTCAATTATACTAATAATTTTTTTACTATTGAATTTATATTGAGATCCGTACTATTATAAAGTTAACTAAAAAGAGAAAAATTAAGTACAATAGCACGAATCTTAATACAAATTTAATGATAAAAAAATCACAAACATAGTTAGTCTTACGGTTTTGAAAGTCTATAAGCTATATATATATATAACACAAATTCAATTATACTAATACTTTTTTTACTATTGAATTTATATTGAGATCCGTGCTATTATAAAGTTAACTAAAAAGAGAAAAATTAAGTACAATAGCACGAATCTTAATACAAATTTAATGATAAAAAAATCACAAGCATAGCTAGCCTTACGGTTTTGAAAGTCTATAAGCTATTTATATATATATATATATATATATATATATATATATATATATATATATATATATATATTAGAACTTACATATACTTTAAAAAGTACAAATCTAATTATGTTTGTGAATTTTTTACTATTAAATTTACATTGAGATTTGTGTTATTGTAAAATCAACTAAAAAGAGAAAAAGGAAAAGTAAATAGCACAAATTTCAATACAAATCCAATGATAAAAAAATTCACAAATATATTTGAGATTGTGCTTTTAAAAATATATAAGCCCTACTCTCTCTCTCTCATACACACACACACACACACACACACTCTCTCTCTCTCTCTCTTTCTCTCTCTCTCTCTCTATATATATATAATTGAGCTTCTATATTTTTAAAAGTACCAAGTCATTGGTGCTTGTGAGTTTTTAGTACTTGGATGAAAAAATGCGTGCTTAAAATGATAGCAGTCCCATGGAGTAAGTGAGTGGTTGGTGGAATAGAATGATTTAAGGGTGCGTTTGGTTCAAATTATATAACATTACAAGTTATGTCGACATAACTAGGTATATGAGATTTCTTAATCGGATTACTACTAATCTTGTATTACCGCGTTTGGTAATGTAGTAATGTAATGCTAGATTACAGTATATATAGTATTATTATATTTGGTTTAGTTTATAAAATTCAGTAATATCCATAATGAAGTATAGTTTTTTTCAAAATTACCATTTGTGATTATATTTAATTTTTTTGTTTACTAAATCATAATAAAATATAATCCGTATTTATTGAATTAATTCTATTAATAAAAAATAAAAATAAAATGGCCAAAACTTATAAAGCAAAAAAATAATTTAAACCATAAATAAATAAATAAGTAAATAAATAATCATATTACGTTATCAAAGATCATATTACGTTATTAGGATTGGAGGGTAAAAACATAATTTTACATAATACAAGATTATTCGTCATCGGTAATTCAAGATAACCACACCTCCTCGATAATATTTTTGAAGTAATATTACACAGTAAGTAATGTTATATTACCAAATAGATTACAGACTGGAGGAACCAAACGCACCAATCCTGACAGGATTGCCTGTAATTTTGGCAAGATAGTCCGAACCAAACGCGCTCTAAGAGATGAAATTAGCCAAAAGAATAGATCTAACGATAAAAAATTTACAAGTACAAATTATTTGAAACTTCTACAAGTATAGTAACCGGACTCTCTCTCTCTATAGTAACCGGACTCTCTCTCTCTATAGAGAGAGAATTATGCTGGAATACTAACGATAGCACTAAGTCATTGGTGGTACCAAGTTTTTAGCCCTAGGGTTTAGTCGGTAATTGGTTGGTGCTACCAAATTTTTAGCCCTAGGGTTTAGTGGGTAGTTGGTTTATTACAATTCTCAAAACTTTTGCCAATAACTCATTAAAAAAAAAAGGAAAAAAGAAGAGAAGAGAACGAAGCTAGAATTCTTTTAAAATTAAATAAAATTGTATACTTTTGCGTCTTATGATGATAAATTAGTTCAATTGATTATCATTGCTGCATCTAAACTATTTAAATATTTTTAATTCTAATATCATAAATATTTTGACATTATTTTTCTAGCATTCATATCTTTTCAAAATTAACTATTTCTAAGGAGTAATATAAGAAAAATTTAAACGTCATTTCTCATTAAAAAAAAGTGTATCAAAAAAAAATATGAAATTTGAGTGGTAAATAATTCAAATAGTCTAAATAATATTTAACGACGCTGATCGTTAATTCAGATAGCGATATATATATATATATATATATATATATAAAGAGAGAGAGAGAGAGAGCTAGGCTGGAATACTATTAATAATATCAAGTCATTGGTGCTATTAAATTTTTAACTTTTAAATTAAAAGATGTGTGGTTGAGATGATAATAGGCTCCTTGAATTTAATAGGCGGTTGGAAAAATAGTAAAATCTAACAGGTGAAAATGATCAAAGGGGTTGATCTAAGGGTAGAAAATTTAATAGCACCAATAACTTGGTACCATTAATAGTATAGTAGCCGGACTCTCTCTCTCTATAGTATAGTCCGTCTACTGTACTTTTATGAGTATAGACTTTTTCGTATTCATAAATTTTCGATTCTTGGATAAAAAATTATCCTGTTAGAATTATAGTAGTCCCCTAGTGTTTATACTATTTCACCAATAACCCACTAAGGGTTCACTAAGTCATTGGTGCTATAAAGTTTTGACACTTAGATTAAGAGATTTGTGTTTAGAATGATAGTGAGCACCCTTAGTTTAGTGGATGGTCGGCGAAATATTATGATCTAAGAGACGAAAATGATCAAAGGGGTAGATGTAACGGTAAAAAATTTAGTAGCACCAAATGCATAATATATGGTTATACATTTCGGATCGTTGGCGCTTATCATTCATTTTAAAAATTTATATAATTAAAAATACGTAATTTATTTAAAACGTACAAATATAGTATTTATGAATCTCGACCAGATTCAATTTATTTGGATATTAGATCTATTGATATACCTCTTGCCGTTAGGTGTATTATAAATCGTAATCCAACTCAACTTATTGGGCTCACCCAACTTAACTTAATAATTTTAATTTTTTTTTAAATTTTTTTTATCTATAATCAAGAGGCAGAAAATTAAACTTATTTTTAACTAATAATAATTAAATAACCAACTGTACAGATGCGTCAGACACAAGTAGAAAAATTTCTGGCTGCATTGCTAAAATAAATTAGGACAACAACTAAAGTGAAAATTGGTAAAAAAAAAAAAAAAAAAAAAGTAGAAGTCGATCAGAACTCTGTGGACCGCTTTGGTGCAATTCACCCAACATATTGCTGAGCTTAGCATGAGCTTGCAGCAATCTCAAACACTTAATATTAATTAATTTCTCTAAATGGGTAAACTGCATGTTTAATCCTCAAAACATGATTTGAACTTGTAAAATTATTATTATAATTAAGTTATGTAATTTAATTGAACTGATTAATTATTAATATATTAATATTAAATTTACTAAATTAGCCTATGCATCTTGTATTTAAGAATTAAATTTATAATTTAGACTTTCTTTAGTAATAATAATAATAATAATAATAATATCTCAAATTTCAAGCCGGCTCTTACCCTTGAACACAACATCCCAGTATGGCGGTATCCCACCCACAAGGCCACAACAAACAAACGGTGTAACAAATTTTTCCTACCAAAGTAAACTAGCAGCAGAGTGTGTATGAAAAAGGCTCACCATGCATTTTTTCCCTTCATTTTTGACTTGGAAAACCTCTTCCCCCTCTCCTCATTCTTTTCCAATTCCGACGCCCTAACTTTTTCATTTTTTTTTTTTTTTGACTTTTATTCTCCCTCCTCTCCTCTGCAGTGATATCCCACTTACTGCGTTGTTTCCCATGGCCAAACGGTTCCGTTTCAGGATAGCCCGCGTTTTCCCTTCCTTCAACAGTTGCCGCTCCACCGACGGCGACGTCGCCGTTATCCCCAGATCGCCGGAAATCGAACTGCGGCGCCACCCGCCGGTTGTGGCCGCCGCCGGGTGCGGCTCCGGCCGCCGCTCGCGGCGGGGGCGGCCGCCGCTCTCGTCGTGCTCCGATGCCGATGCCGACGCCGACGCCGTACCCCTAGCGCGCGGCGCGCCGGCGTACCTCTGGCGCCGGGAGGAGAAGTGGCACGTCGTCACCCCCGGCGACGGCGACTCCTCCCCCCGCCGGAAAATCGACTCCGACGGCGGCGGCAGCGGTGCCGTCTCGTGGCTCCGCCGCGCGCGGCGGCGGCGCAGTCGCCGCGGCGCGTGGTTCTCCAGCGAGGAGGGGGAGGGGGAGGGGGAGGACGACGAGGCGGAGACACTGGTCTCGTCGCCGGAGAATTTTATGCTGCGGCAGCGGGAGTGGAGTGTCGGGGAGAGCTTCGCGGTGGTGAAGAGGTCGGAGGACCCGCGTGAAGACTTCCGGCGGTCGATGGCAGAGATGGTGGTGGAGAAGGAGATCTACGACCCCGCCGGGCTGGAGCAGCTGCTCCGGTGCTACCTCTCGCTCAACGACTGCCGCCACCACCGCGCCATCATCGCCGCCTTCGGCGATATCTGGGACGCTGTCTTTCCCTCGCTTGTCCGGCTCAGGTACAATGCGCAATGCGCACTAATAAAATAAAAAAAATCGTCTCAAATTTTCTGAATTTCTTTCCTAGTGAAGTCAAGTTAAAGATAAATTGCACCACTTGGTAGCTGAACTTTCAGTTAAATTTTATTTTTGGTAGAAGCTCTGAATTTTAAAAGAAAATTAAAAATTATTTTAATCTTTATGCATGATTATTACTAGATGATTAATCAATCCGCATATTCAGTATATTTATATATTTATGAATTATGTATATATTTGTTTTTGTCTAAGTCTCATATTTTTCTTTGAAAATTAAATCTTTAAATTGATAGAATGAGCTGGATAAGAAAAGATAATATATGAACAAATAGATAAAATAAGTACAAATAATAACTTTTAGTTCAAAATAAAAATTAAAATAAAGTATTATTAAAAACTTGATAGTTAATTTAAATATTTTTGAAATTTGAAGTCTTAGAAATCAAATTTAAAAAATTTGAGAATTAAAATAAAACTTAAATTGAAATTCACAAACTAGTGATGCAGTTTATCCTGAAATTATATGATGTCACATAATTGTGTATCTTCCATAAGTTTTGATTTTTACTTTTTTCTTTGGAGCTTTGAATGGATTTTCATTCATGTGTTATAAATAGGAGTGTGTAATTTAGTGGCATGTTTTTAGGAATACATTTACCATAGAGATATAATGAAACGAAAAATCTAGATGTATAATTCTATAAAATTGGTGTACATATATTTTACTCTTCTGTCTAAATACATTACCACTGCTGCACTTCAAGATAGAGAATAAATTTTAAACACGCTTATTCAATAACCTATCTTAGGCTTTTGGCTTATTAATTTTTTTTAACTCTAAAAATTTAAAGAATTTTTAAAATTTAGGATGGGAAATGAAAGATTTATACTTTTGTTTTGTGTGTATCAGTAGTGTTGTAACATTTTATATTAAATGAATTAATCTATGCATGTGTAATGCATTCATTCCTATAACCTACACAATGCATTAAGTTAAGTGAGGTTACATTATTTATTTTTTGCATTCATTAATTGTTAACATATGTTCGTTTTTGAATTCGTAGAAAAACTAAGCAAACTCCTAACATTTAATTTGCTTAATTAACTTGTAACCTATAGGCTTTACAAGCCTATATAAAGAGAGTTTCTCTACTCTCTTAAGGGACACAAATACAAAGATCAAAAAAAGATTAAAAAACTATACTACTTGAGAGAGAAAATGTTCAAAGAAAAGGTGTTCTTTTTTGTGGAGCTTTGGGCTCATTTACTTGTGCAGAGTTGGTGAAGCCACACGACGAGGGTCGAGCCATTGTATCCTGGAGGGGACAAGTCAGTGTTCTGCTGCATCGGTTCGAAAGTTTTGCCTACCGCAGATAGCTTGAATCTCCTTAAAGAGAGCGAGATATCCGTGCATCGGCTTGATCGACTCGTTGATACTTTTCATATATTTTTGTAGTCTAACTTCTATTTTGTGTATTTACACTAACAATTTTAAGAAGATTTCAAAAAGGGAGGCTACACATGAAAAGTCCAACTATACTATCGGGAACTTCAAGAGGTGGAAAGGAAAAGTGTTATTTTACCTCAATCTACTTAAAGTGGCTTATGTCCTTACGGAAAAAAAATTCAAAGAAGACTAATACCGACAATATGACGGAAGATGATCTTTTCGAATACTACGAAAAAACTGAAAAATACGAGAAGGATGAGTATAACTGTCGGTATTATCTTCTCAACTGCCTTTTAGACCAATTTTATAATTATTATGAAAATACTTACTCCTCTGCAAAGAAGATTTGGAAGGCACTGCAGTTTAAGTATGATACAGAACAAGGTGGTGCAAAGAAGTACGCTGCTAGTCGCTTCTTTCGCTATCAAATGGTCGAAGGAAAATTCGTGGTGGAACAAGTTCAAAATTTTCAGATGATTGCACATGAAGTTCAATCCGAAGGAGTTAAGTTCGGAGACAACTTGATTGTGCTAGGGATCATCGACAAGTTACCACCATCATGGAGGGAATTCCATAAGACCATTCGACATAAACAAAAGGAGATGTCTCTCGAGACATTAATTGTACGCATTCGCGTGGAAGAGGAGGCAAGAGGTCAAGATGCACTTGAAGCAAAAGAAAATGATGCTAGCGATACTAAGGTAAACTTAGTATTATTTCATTCTTTACCTAAAAACAATTATTCTAGAAATACATATTTGAAGCCTAAGAAGAAAATTGAAAAGAATAGTGGTAGACCTCAATTTAAGAAAACTTTAAATAACCAAAGACTTCATTCTCAAAAGAAAAATTCTATAGTTTGCTATGTCTGTGACAAAAGTGGGCATATTGCTCGAATTTATAAATTTTGAAAACGTAAAATTTTACCTCAAGCTAACGTTACCAAGGATCCACTTGTGGCAATGATTACAGACATATGCCTGGTTGAAAACTCTGAAGGATGGTGGGCAGACTCTGGTGCCAATAAGCTTGTCTGTCATGATAAGACTTGGTTTAAAGTTTATACTCCCTATAAACAACCAAGAAGTATCATGCTTGGTGATGCACATACTTTTGAAGTTTTAGGGAGTGGTGAGGTCGAGTTAAAATTTTTTTCTGGAAAGGTGCTCATCTTAAAAGATGTGTTGTATACACCTTTGATTAGGAAGAACTTGATGTCAAGTTTTATTCTTAATAAAGCTGGCTTTAAACAGACCATTGAGTCTGATCAGTATGTTATTTCCAAGAATGAAAAGTTTGTGGGTAAAAGTTATGCATGCGATGGAATGTTTAAATTAAACATTGAGAATAAAGCATCATCTACTTCTGCTTATATGCTTTTTTCTGTGAATTTTTGGCATGCTCGTTTGTGTCATATTAATAGCAGATATGTTAGCTTGATGAGTAGTTTAGGATTAATTCCCAGACTGAGTAGTGATTTTGACAAATGTGAAACTTGTAGTAAGTCAAAAATCACTAAACGACCTCATAAGAGTGTTGATCGAAGTACCGAATTACTTGAGTTAATTCACAGTGATATTTGTGAATTTGAATGTATTCTAACTCGTGGAGGAAATAGATATTTTATTACTTTTATAGATGATTTTTCTAAATATACTTATGTATATTTACTAAAAAATAAAAGTGATGCTTTTGACTGATTTAAAAATTTCCTCCATAAAATAGAAAATCAATTCGGTAAAAAGATTAAAAGAATTAGAAGTGATCGAGGTCGTGAGTATGAATCTAAGGGATTCAATTTTTTTGTTCAGTCTTTTGGAATTATCCATGAGACTACAGCTCCATATTCGCTTGTTTCTAATGGAGTGGCTGATAGAAAAAATAGAACACTTATTGAGCTAACAAATGCTATGATAGTTGACACTGGTGTACCATTAAATCTTTGGGGTGAGGCTATTTTAACTGCAAGTTATGTCTCGAATCGCATGCCACATAAGAAGTCTAAAATGACACTTTTTGAGTTATGGAAAGGGTATAAGCCGAATTTGGGATATCTTAAAGTTTGGGGTTGTCTAGCTTATGTGAGGCTATCAGATCCTAAAAGACTCAAATTGGGTGTTAGAGCTGCCACTTGTATATTTCTTAGATATGTTTTGAATAATTCAGCCTATAGATTTTTAGACATTGAAAATAATGTGATTTTTGAATCAGTAGATGCTATTTTTCATGAAGATAAATTTCTTTTAAAATCGAAAAATAGTGGGGGTCAAAAATTTAAAAGTGTTTCGAACAAACCAAGTTCTTCAAACTCTCTTTCGCAAAACCAAAAACAATATGTTTTTGAACCAAGAAAGAGTAAAAGAAATAGAATAGAAAAAGATTTTGGTCCTGATTATGTTGTTCTGAATATTGAAGAAAACTCATTTTCTTTACAAGAAGTTTTATCTTCAAATGACGCAATTTTTTGGAAAGAGACTGTAACTGATGAGATGGAATTTCTAATTTCTAATAAAACTTGAAAATTAGTGGATTTACGAAAGAGAGTTCGAAAATTTTTTGGTTTTGCGAAAGAGAGCTCGAAAAATAGTGGTGGTCAAAAATTTAAAAGTGTTTCGAACAAACCAAGTTCTTCAAACTCTCTTTCGCAAAACCAAAAACAATATGTTTTTGAACCAAGAAAGAGTAAAAGAAATAGAATAGAAAAAGATTTTGGCCCTGATTATGTTGTTCTGAATATTGAAGAAAACTCATTTTCTTTACAAGAAGTTTTATCTTCAAATGACGCAATTTTTTGGAAAAAGACTGTAACTGATGAGATGAAATTTCTAATTTCTAATAAAACTTGAAAATTAGTGGATTTACCTCCAGGCTGTACAACAATTGGTCGTAAATGGGTTATCAGAAAGAAATTGAAACCGGATGGGAGTGCAGACAAGTATAAAGCGAGACTTGTCTCAAAAGGTTATAAACAAAAAGAAGATCTAGACTTCTTTGATACCTTTTCTCCGGTTACTAGAGTGGCATCCATCAGAGTTCTCATTGCTATTGCAGCAATATATGATTTACAAATTCATCAGATGGATGTAAAAATCGCCTTTCTGAATGGTGACCTAGATGAGAAAATTTATATGGACCAACCTGAGGGGTTCATAGAGCTTGGGCAAGAAAATAAAGTGTGCAAGCTAAATAAATCCCTTTATGGCTTAAAGCAGGCACCTAACAGTGGCATGAAAAATTTGATTCTTGCATGATTGAGAATGGCTTTAAATCAAACGAGTGTGATAAGTGCATCTACTACAAAACTTTTGAAAAGTTGCATGTAGTTGTTAGCCTTTATGTGGATGATTTGCTAATTTTTGGCTCTAACTTAAATGTTATTAATGAGACAAAAATTATGCTAAATCATTATTTTGAAATGAAAGATCTTGGTGAGGCTAACTTCATTTTGGGTATGAAAATTACCAAAACACCAGATGATATTTTTCTTGATCAATCGCATTATGTTGAGAAAATTTTAAGAAAGTACAACTTTCTTAATTGCAAGCATGTGACTACACCTTTTGATTCAAGTGTTCACTTATTTTTCGTTAAAAGCGAAAATAAAATTTTAAATAAAAAAGAATATGCTAGTATGATTGGAAGCTTGCGGTTTGCGACTGATTGCACTAGACCTGATATTGCATATGCAGTAGGGATACTTAGTAGATTTACAAGCAAGCCGGGTACAGAGCATTGGCATGTCATGGAACGTGTGATGAGATATCTCATTGGTACCAAAATTTATGACTTATTTTATGGGAAGTATCATGCTGTGATTGAGGGTTATAGTGATGCTGATTGGAATACCTTATCAGGTGATTCTCTCTCTACCACTGGTTATATTTTTACTTTAGCAGGTGGTGCTATATGTTAGAAATCTAAAAAGCAAACTATCATTGCTAATTCAACCATGGAAGCCAAGCTTATTGCTTTAGCTTCAGCTAGCGAGGAAGCTAGTTGGTTGAGAGACTTATTGTCTGAGAGATTCTATTTCTGGAGAAACCAGTTCCATATGTGTTGATGCACTGTGATAGCACTGCTGCTAGTGGTAGAGTAAGAAATCGTTATTATAACGGTAAATCCAGATCCGTGAGAAGAAAACACAGTATTGTGAGATCATATATAAATAATAGTATTATCAATATCGATTATATAAAATCTACTGATAATCTAGCAGATCCGTTAACCAAGGCCTTGGGAAGAGAAAAGATCTGGAGTACATCGAGGGGGATAGGGTTAAAGCCCATAATATCATGAACCATGTATGAGGATACCCAACCAGATGATCAGAGATCCTGAAAGTCGGGTTCAATGTAAAAACGAATCATATGGTGGTTGTAAAGAATGCACAACATATAGATCTACGTGATCTAATATTTACCTATCCCGATAATGTGAGTGCATTCATCCTGTAATGAAATGAGGGTTGAGTTATTACACTCTGAATGAAGTCTGTGGCTCTTGTGAGTCGGGTGTCAGAATTACAGGAACACCATTGACGGATTTCACCTATGTGAGCATGGAAGTGGGACCGTTTTCTATGAGAATGGACATTTTCTCAAAAATGCTCATGAAAATCAGGATAAGCACAAGACCGTAACGTGCTAGTTAGTAAAGCTTATATCAACACCTGGATTGTTATATGTGAGCAGTGACGCTCTATTTCCCTTAAGCAGCCAAAGTTCAAGCCTGAGAACATTCTGGTTTTGGAGTAGATATCATTGTTTCACTAAGTGAAGGTTCAATGCAGAGCACACCTTTTTTTATGTATAACGATCCCCCTTTGACTATCAAACTCTCTTAATAATAAAATGAGTGAAAAAATATTGTAACATTTTATATTAAATGAATTAACCTATGCATATGTAATGCATTCATTCCTATAACCTACACAATGCATTAAGTTAAGTGAGATTGCATCATTTATTTTTTGCATTCATTAATTGTTAACGTACTTTCGTTTTTGAATTCGTAGAAAAACTAAGCAACTCCTAACATTTAATTTGCTTAATTAACTTGTAACCTATAGGCTTTACAAGCCTATATAAAGAGAGCTTCTCTACTCTATTAAGGGACACAAACAGAAAGATAAAAAAAAAATTAAAAAATTATACTACTTGAGAGAGAAAGTGGTCAAAAAAAAGGTGTTCTTTTTGGTGGAGCTTTGGGCTCATCTACTTGTGCAGAGTTGGTGGAGCCACATGACGAGGGTTGAGCCATTGTATTCTGGAGGGGACAAGTCAGTGTTTTGCTGTATTGGTTCGAAGGCTTTGCCTACCGCAGAGGGCTTGAATCTTCTTAAAAAGAGCGAGATATTCGTGACTCGGCTTGATCGACTCATTGATATTTTTTATATATTTTTATAGTCTAATTTTTATTTTGTGTATTTATACCAACAACTAGTTTTTTTTTTTTTTTTTTTTTTTTGGTTAGTATTAAATAAAATGTTTAATTAAAATAATAATTATTATTGTCGTTCTTCTATTTCTTTAATATAAAATTTGACTATTACATATAATTTTATAGATATATATAAATTTATATATAGTTGTTTTTGCAAGAGTGAGTTATTTTTTTTTGATTTTGTATATTCAATTCGAATTTTATACTTTCCGACAAAAATGTCTTGTGTCCGTCTCATCCCTACTATAAATACGTTAAAAATATGGTACAATACTTTGCTAGAGGTGTTAAATGTTCGATGTGGCGGGTCACGTTAATTATTTTTTTAAATTGTGCCGCATTATTCGCGAGCTTCAATTTTACTGTCAGAATTTTTTTTCAAAAAAGGAATTGTAAGACATATTTTGAAGAAAATACATACAACATGGCGTACAACTCGTGCAATATTACGTCAAACAGTATAACAAAAAATTTTAAAAAGTATATTTTTTTTACAACTTAGTGCAATACGTAAATATAATAGTGCATGCAACGTATGCTCCAGCCAGCTCAATATGGGATTAACCAATGTAATATGGTTCTCCCTCGGCATTCTTCTTTTGTTTGTTGGCCGCACTCTTTTCTGCGTCGTCCTATATATTTTTTGGCTAAATTACAGAAAATCTCTCTGTCATATTCCGCTTTTCCACTTTACCCCTGTCATTAAAAAGTCGACAATCTGCTCTCTCGTAATTAGCGAATTGTGCAATAACCTCCGCCGTCAGTTGACCGTCAGTTTTTTTTAAAATATAATTTCTTATACCCAAAATACCCTTGGAAAATATTCCAAAAAAAAAAAAAAAAAAAAAAAAAAACTTCGGAAAAGAAAAGAAAAAAAAAAGAGGGCATTTTCGTCAATTTACCATTTCCGTTAACGTCGTTGTCCCCTAAAGACAATTCGATAATTACGAGGGGGCAGATTGTCGACTTTTTAATGACAGAAAGGTAAAGTGAAAAAGCAGGATATGACAGAAAAATTTTCTGTAATTTAGTCATTATTTTTTTGTTAAATCTTGTCTCCCTCATTTCTTTATCCTTATTTTGCTTTTTTCTTGCCAATCCTCTTTTCCTGCTTGTCCGGTGTTGCTCTGCTCTCCTGTCACTCTCCTTAACCCACACTCGTCTCTGCTTCATCATGTGTTGCTTTTCTCTTTCTAAATCTCTCCACCTCATTTTTATAAAAAGAAATTCACATTAAGATGTGTAGAGTCAAAATGGATAAGATGTGTAGAGTCAAAATAGACAAATTGTATAACATACAAATAGTGTAACATCATTGCAAATAGTGCAATAAAAATTTAAAAATGCATTTTTCTTGCAATTTAGTGCAAAACGCAGACATACTAATGCAACGTCTGCGCCAAACAATACAACACGAGATAACCCTATGCAATACGACTCTTCCTTCTCCTCTAAACGCCCCATGCTCTTTTCTGCTTCGTCTCGTGTTGTTTTTAACTACTTTTTAAACACTTCCTACCCCATGCTTGCTATCGTGCTTCCTGTCGGACAAGAAGTGCAATATAATCGAAAATAATGCAACAAAAATTCAAACAGTGCATTATTCCCACAACTAGTGTAACGTGGGATTAACCAGTTAATACGACACCACTACAAGAATATTGTATATCGGTGGCGAATAATGTCGCCACTATATGTATAAAAAGTTGCCACCTTTTTAAAGCGTGGCGATTTTTAAAGTCGCCACAAGCCGCCACCAAAAGCCTTGCCACTAAATAAAATTGTGGCGAAGAATAAAAAGTCGCCACTTTATTAAAGATAGCGTGGCGACATTTTTTTGCCAACAAATATGATTTTTGTGGCTACTATAAGTCGCCACCTTTTATGATGATAAGGTGGCAATATATTTTTGCCACCAAATATATGCTTTAAGTGGCAACCATCACGGTCGCCATCTTAACTGAAGATAAAGTGGCAACTTCGAGATAAAGTGGCAATACATTTTCACCACCAAATATATACTTTAAGTGGCAACCGCCACGGCGGCCACCTTAATTGAAAATAAAGTGGCGACTTTTTGTTGTCACCAACTGTGCGAGTAAACCACCAATAATGATTAATGTTGTCAACAACAACAAACAAGCAATAAAACAAAATATACACAAAAAACAAAAAATACATTTAAGCAAATAAAATTATTCTTTTAACAAAAATTTTACACAAAGTAACAAACAAGTAACCTAACTAGATTCTAAAAATTCCTAGAACATGTGGTATATTATAACAAGACAAGAAAAACATAAAAGATCCAATCATCCAATGAGAAGAAAAGAGATTTACAGCTCGTTCAGTTGCTTCAGGACGGCTCAAGCTAACAACCTTTTCTAAATCATTAGTAACCGGTTCCGGCTTCTCAACTAGCTTTTCTTTTGGTACAGGCTCCCACCGGCTTTTCGTGCGACGACCAGAACTCTTAGATTTTGACAAGGAAGAGAGGAGATCTGAACTCTGCAGATTGCTGAAAGAAAAGGAGAAAAAAGTGTAAATAATTAACAACTTCTGTATAGATGCATCAAGAGTAACATAAAAACACTGGAAGAAAAAATGATAATCCTATTGTTCGCTTCAGGGTCAGAAAACATATGTCTAAACTCCTTCAAGAGGAATGATCCAGATCTTATAGTTGATGATCTATAAATTCGTTGTAGTGCTTAATCCTGAAATATTGTGTACAGCACTCAAATTTACTGGTAATACAAATTTGCCCAAATATCATCTATGAGTGACTAGAATGTTGAAATCTTTCAGCGCTTTGTGGATTCAGGCACTGGCAGTGTAAAGAAGCAAAACAAATTTTTAACAGTAGAGAGCAAAAAAAGGCATAGTTCACAAGTGAAATACTTGTTCTCTAATAGTACCTTCTCGGATATTTGTTCGGTCGGTACAGATGCATTAAGATACAAATCACAGAGCGCAAAGTTTCACACCTAAACTTCCTAGAGCAGAATCATTAATGTTCTGTAATAGATGCAATCAAGCTTTTACACTTGAAATTACCAGATTCAGCTTCATATGTGATGTGTGGATAATAACCCTGCATGCATGCAAACTTAATAAAGTGCATATATGAATGTAAGATCATCTACTGGAGAAAACCAACAATTCTGTGCAGAGGAATTACAAGGGAAAAAATAAAAAAAAAAACTTAGATGGAGCTTCTGCAAAAGAACAATGAAATTGGAAACAAATTATCAACTTTTACATTAACAGAAATGCATGTTTTACTAAAAAAGACTGTAAAATGGATTTCAAATGACTTTGACTTGATTACCTTTGAAAGAATAAACGACCAATATTTGATGTTCCTCTCTCAGTATATATGCCATTTAGAGGGGATAAAAAGCAAAGATGTCTTACGATGTTGTGTTGACAAGTTGTACCACTCGCTGCTTGTAATTGCGGCACTGTTCTACAAGGTCAACTATCACCTCTTGCCTAAGTCCCTGCGAATCAGAAAAATAAATAAGCAGTTGTTAGTTTGGGAAGGGTTAACTACAAAGTTGGTAATCAAAGTTTGAACCAAATTCAATAACAGCCTTAGAATCCCAATATTAACAATTCAATACCTGTTGTCCAGTGTAAACACTAAGCCATTCAGTTAGTCCACCATCTAAGTAAAATGACGTCACAACGGTGATTTAGTACCATTACTAGATTTTGGCGACATTTCAGTTCTTTTTTAAGGTCGGCACAGGCTATGAGCTCTAATGATGATCATGTGGCCTTTTTTTTATTTTTCTCAAGTGATAGACCAATGGTAAGACATAATTGTTTACACAGACAACTATATTGTTAAAATAGTAACTTTGATAAGGTAACGAAAATCAGTTTCAAAATCTATCAATTAAATTTATATTAACCCATTAGAAGTTCATCAAATCTTATACAAAATAGAAGAGCAGTGACTCGAGCTTAACCAGACTGATCAATAGACCAAAAAATGTATGGCAGTATTGAAGCCTACGCATTAAGCAGCATGTAAAGTTCATCAAGCTAAATAGCTTATTAATAGGTTATTGACAGAGTTCTAGATAGAATATTAACTAAAGCAAATGTCAGAACTAATTCATTGACAATGAGCATAAAATTTTCAAGGTTTGGACATCCCTTTTGGTCAGCTTCCAAATAAATTTAATCTATCAATGTGTTTCTTAAAGAAGCCAGATAATTATAAGGATGAAATGAGATACCTCTCCTTGTTTCCAGGATCCAAGACATTCAACATCTCAGAAAGCACATCCATGATGCCACGTGCATTTTGAATCTCCGTCAAGCTAAGAAGATAAGTGGAATTACTTTTCAAGTCAGCATTCAGGGATGGAGATTATTCCTAAAAACAGATGATAGAGGCACTAGAACACGGTCATTATTCACCTATTATATGCTTCTTAAATTGAGAAAGGAGTCCCACAAGTATCACCAGAGAAAACATAAGTTAAAACATAAGTTCCTGTCCTGCTATACTAATCTAATAACTATACCTTAAAAAAAAACAAAACAAAACAAAACATAACAAAAAAACAAACAAACAAACCAACCTTCAGCTTGCATCATAATCAAACACTCTCACACATATACTGATATTACTGTAAATTCGCGTAGTAAGATGTAGATGGACACAGAAATGTAAAATAGGGAGAGGAAATGTTGAACTACAAACAGAAGGAAGATCTTATACTGAAATTATGTACTTGGGTGGTACAGATGAGGTAACAAAAGCGCGAAGCATCCAAATTTCCATCATTTTAGAAAACATAGACATGCAAAATAAAGAACTAAAAGGTGTTAAGTTACACAAGTGCTAACCATGCTTTCTGTCGGTCCATCTTCGTCATTCTTTCCAGGCGTCTGCAGCCAAAGGGTGAATTAGTCAAGCCATTAGAGCATTGGTTTGTTTGCAAACACAAGCATTCCATCTCAGCTGAAAAATCTCATTATGGGAAGGTACAGGCGGTCGAAAGCCTCAGTTTCATCAAACATACCTTTAAATAGTCGAATAATATAAGACATTGAACAAGAATATGGCGTCGAAAATTGGGATCCTTTAACTGCAGAAGAAATACTTGTTATTTATTTTATGGAACAAGCATAATCCACAAAGAATTTTGTACATTATCATTTTGATCATATTATACCTCTAAACTCATCAAATTACTGCTCGTCAAGTATTTGATGCTGAAGGCAGCTTCCTCCTCTTGTTCAAGATTATTCACATTTCCATCATCATCACTAAGAGGCTGAGCTTCAAAAGTATCCAACACAATCTGATTTCATAACAACTAGTTAATATTATAATCAGACGCCTTGCATTAAGAAATTAAAGGACCTAATCTTTCTAATCATGAAAAAAAAAAAAAAACAATGATGTATCATTAAGTTTGAAGCAAATTTTTGCCACTTTGATGGAGGAGCAAGTGTGGTTGAAGCCGGATTACTGAAATGCTCCTGAAAAGATAAAAAAACACTAGTTCAAAACCAGAAAGTTCTGGCAGTCTTGTATTGTAGCTACCCAGTGCATTTTCCTTCAAACTCAATATTCACTGTAGTAAGTCATGCACAGCAGATCCACAAAGTGATACAACAAGAGAGTAACAGCTAAAATTGTCAATATTTTTTGCATTTTCTTTTTGTTATTATGAAATCTTCTTCAAGGAGATTATAGATATATAAAAAAGCCCAGACATCAAAGATAAAAGCAACAAGCAGTAAAACTCTATAAGGTAATAATAACTGGTTACAATTCATGATGAAGAAATGCAGAATAGCCAACCTGCAAACTCCAAAACCAAAAGGTCTTGTAGAAGTTGAAATCAACAGAAACTCCTGAAATGTTTAGAATAAGAAATCCAAAGTCATTCTTCACACAGTTTTTTAGGTACAAAAGCAACATGCCACTGAAAAGTTAACCTAAGAGGGAAGAAAAATCTCAGCAACCTAATATTGCATACCATCAGGAGCATCCTTTTCATAGTTTTGTCTCGTTGGACGTATTGAAAACTCCTTTGATATATTAACAGCTGTAAAAATGGAATAACAAGAGAACCATGTGACTGAAAAATATATGCTAACTAAATGAAAAGAATTATAGATATATAAAAAGAACATAAATGATAAAAAATGAGCAAGAAAACTATAAGAATCCGCCCACAGAATACGACATCATTTGCCTGAAACATTAAAGAAACTAAAGTATGAAACAGGGAAAATAAAGCACTAATATAATCAGGAAAGAACACGGTAATCCAAACTTCAAGTCACTAGGATGCATTCATCATAGTGTGTCTTTGTTAGCACTTTGAACAAGAATATCAATCTCTCTCTTGCCAAACAAAAAGGCTACTAGTAGTTCACCATAGCAGGTGATTGACAAATGATCTTATGTTCAATTGTCTCATAAAAACAACACGTCCACTAATAATAAAACAGATCAATTCTTGGATGTCAAAATATCCTACAAAACAGGCCTCTCTTCAAACAAGCTGAGTAGTTCACCATAGCAGGTGATTGAAAATGAATTATGTTCAATTGTCTCAGAAAACAACACGCCCACTAACCTTTGACAGCCTTCTAAGAAGTTGACCTCGGCTGCCCAGTCTGCTAAGTTCACCACGGTATGAATGAAGCGGCAGCATGCTGCCTTTTTCTCAAAAAAAAAGCCTTCTAAGAAGTTGATTGCAGGTCCTGAGCATCACCAGTTTCCCACGTCCGAAGAGCTCTTGCTGAAAGCAAATTAGTCAAATAGCTAATGCTCAAACCTGGTTGAGAGTATCATTAAACTCTGATTGATAGCCCTTTTTTGTGCATCATTCTTGCACCGAGCAAAAGTCCTCTCAACCTCAAAGTTCAGAGACTGTTTCTAGCCTATTCATCAAGCAGTTTCAAAATTAACAAATCTAATGGTTGCAATGAGATGGTAACTAGTTTGATGGCTAAATATGATCCAAATAAGTTGCAAATCAGTAGGATCCAAAAAATGCTACATTAAACACTAAGGCAATAAGATCGAACATTGTGAAATTAAATGAAAGTTACAAGTTTCACCTCCTTCATTAAACTCTGATTGATAGCCCTTTTTTGTGCATCATTCTTGCACCGAGCAAAAGTCCTCTCAACCTGAAAATTTTGGGCATGACCACATCAACTTTTATCATTCTTGGAAAATACTCTATTCACTTAAAAAATAAAAACTATCAAATTTTTGTTAAACACAACACTAGGGATTAATTATCCAACTTCACTTCATTTATTTCCTCATCGCTTTCCCTTCATCATCATCATCATCTTATAAAACAGAGAATATTTTTTACCCTTTGCCCTCACAAATGGCGTTCATGGTACTCTCATCCATCTTTGTGTTCCTTCTTGGAGGTAATTAGTATTTTGGCCTCTTTATATTTCTATAATATATAATCTATGCATATGGCTTATTTGCTTCACTTTGTAATTGGTGTTATCAAGTCAATTATTCACATGGTATAGTCCAAATGAATTATTCTACATGCACCTATGATAGAGAGATATATAAATAACTTCATTGAAGTATCAAATGCGGAGAATTAAACCCGTGACCTAGAAGAAATGGAGAGCTAGGACGAAACTAAGATACATAGGAACAATCTCCACAATTCGAAATTCACTGAGTTACTTGTTGATTAAATACTAGATAAGAATCTAATGCCCACCAATGATCAGCAATGTAATTTTTCATCTCAGGTTCGAGTGCGGCGACTATAACCATAACCAGCCACTGCAACAATTACACGATCTGGCCCCGTGATCGCGTGGAATCCGGGCTCGCCCGGTTTCCCCTACATGTTCACATGCGTCAAACTCAGTACCAACAAGTCTAAACGTTTTAGCATCCCACACGGTCCGGGCTGGTCGGGCTGGATCTGGGCCCGGACTCACTGCACCAACTTTTCGAATTTGTCCGGCACATTTGCCTGTGCCACCGGCGACTGTCGCACGGGAACATTCTCCTGCGGCACGGTCACCTTTGTCGAGCTCAATCTTGGACCATCCGGCAAACCAAACCACGACAAGTACCAAGTTAGCAATCGACATAAAATGTGGCACCGCGGAATGGACTGGGTTGTAGTAACGCTGCATGTGCAATCGACATAAATGTGGTATGCCCGCCGGAGTTACGGGTGGTCGAGCGGGCCGGAGGCCCTGCAATTGCGTGCATGAGCGGGTGCCAGGCCGTTATTGGGGGCCCAATAAATGCAGGCCCACTAAGTTTGTAATGATGATTCGAGAGTTTGTGCCCCTTGGCTATGAGCTTCGTGTAGAGGGAGTTGGGATTATCTGGTGACATTTTGTCCGAAATATTAAGTAAAGATGTAATATTTTTATTTTGATTGGTGTTTCAGTTTACAGAATGAACATATGGTTGTTCAGTAATGATGATGCCCCCCTCGTTAGATTTGGTTCTTGATATTAATTCAATTTAATTTTCAATGAGTGTGTTTCTATCCTCCAATTTGTCAAAGTGACAAGCATTGGTCATATCTATAGACGAATAATATGATATAGTATGCAAATAAAGTGCCTATAGCTGAAGCAATTAAGGATCATAATTAATTGTAACCTGCTATATAGATAGCAACTATAGATAGCAAGGAGGATACACAATAATCCAGCACCAAATCCTTTAAATTTAATACTTTCTTCTTTAATTATTAGGGACTAGCGCCACAGATAAAAAAATTTCAATAAAAATGTATAGATTAAATAAATAAATATAAATATAATATATATATAAAATTATATTTAATTAGATTTAATAATCGAATTCTGAAAAAATATTTGAAATATTACGAAAAAAAAAAAACAAATAATAAAAGACATACTGAATAGGCTCAAATTTACATACTAAAAATTGAATTGAAGTCAAATCGTGAGTATCGCAGATAGACGTATGGAATTAAAATAAAATCTAAGATTTGTATCTTAATAGGCTAATTTAATTTTCTCCGATTTTTCTAATTCGCGAAACTAAAATTTGTTCGAAATCTAACATCTCACATCGATTTATGTATTTTTTTAAATTTTTTTTTAAATCAGTAATTAAGAAAGTTCTGTTACATGTATAGTATTTAAGATTTAAATAAAAAAAAAAGTAAGCAAAAAAAAGATAACGGTTCAAGAAAGAAGAAGAGGTGGTAGTACGATTCAAATAAAAAAAAAGAAAGACGAAAAGACCAGCAAAAAAGGAAGATGAAAAGATGGGGTCGATTCAATCAAAGAAAAAATATATATATATATATGGAGTAGATAGGGCGGTTCAGCCCAATGTAGCATGTGTGATCTAATTCGATTCAAGTGAAAAAAATAGAGAAACAGAGTTCATAGCTATAACCCGGTTCGATTCAAACAAAAAAAAAGAGATACAACATTTGTGACCTTATTCGATTCAAGTAAAGATAAACAAAACTATGTAAAAATTTATTCAAGTAAAGATAAACAAAACTATGTAAAAATTTTGAATCGGTTTAGCATATAATTCGGTTCGGTTAAAACAAAAAAAATAATATATATATATATTATATAATATATATATATATATATATATATATATATAATATATATATATATATATATATATATATATGTGTGTGTGTGATAACCTTATATATAAATTCACATCTCTGGTTAATCACGTTTACACAATGAGCACACAAATATTTAATATATATATATAAATTCACATCCTAGATCTGGTTAATTCCCTTTTACATTTTCACCAGAACCCTCTCCACCGCCATTTCGCATTTCAAATTAAATCTCCTTTATTTCTTCAATAATGGGCTCTAAAACCTTCTCCTTTTGCTTCTGCTTCTGCTGCTGCTGCTTCTTCTTCCTCTTCCTAATTTTTGAAGGTAAGGAACAAACAAAAAATTATCGGGTTGTACTCAGTGCATCTATACAATTATGCACTGTGTACTATGCATAAATATAAACATAAACTGTAGTGTAAAACAACTTTGCCAAAATTTTTGGTTTGAGTCGCAGGTGCATGTGAAAGAGCGCTAATAACTGTAACAAACAACTGCCCGTACATAGTCTGGCCCGCGACCTCGACGAATCCGGAAACACCCAGCCCGCCTGCCAAGTACTCGGGCTTCGAGCTGCCGGTCCAAGGGACCGCCTACCTTTACATGCCGGCGGGCTGGTCGGGCATTTTGTGGGCCCGGACTCTCTGTGCGCCGTCGACAGCTCTGGCTCCTTCCGCTGCGCCACCGCCGACTGCCGCACGGGGCGGCTCAATTGCGGATCCGTGCCGACGGCCCCTGCCACACTCATAGAATTCAGCCTCGGCGCCGCCGGCGGGAAAAACGACGCGTACGACGTGTCCGTCGCCGCGGGTTTCAACGTGCCAGTCTCTGTGGATCCACCGTCCGGGTCACCGTCGTGCGCCGCGGCTGCGTGTCCGAAGGACGTGGAACACAGTGTGCCCGCCGGAGCTGCAGAAAGTCGGCGGCGACGGCCACGTGATTGCATGCATGAGCGCGTGCCAGGCCTTCAGCGATCCGGCGAACTGTTGTTTGGGCCAATATAAGGACCCATCAAAGTGCCAGCCCACTAAATATGGCCTGATGTTTAAGCATGCGTGTCCTATGGCAATGGGGTATTATTTATGACAAGGCTACTCGCCATTGCCAAGGGGGTTCTGATTACACGGTTACATTTTGTCCTCGAATGTGATTTTCCCATTTAAACTCTTTAAGTAAATTTTAATTACTCTTTGCAAGGTTGGCGCATGCCTAAAAGCGGCAAATTTTGCTGTATCTTGGCTGGTTATTTATTTCTTGGTAGACTGCATGAGATGAGCCTAACCTTAATTTTCACAAAACTACACTTTTGGTCCCTTTCAATTATTACAATCATATGATAACAATAATAAAATCAAATACATATTAATATTTAAGATCATAAATAAAATTATAAAATAACTCACAACTGCTAGAGAATAAATTCTTGATAAAACAACGAAAGTAAAAAATTCGATTGCAATACCAACGATACCAACCCAACTAAGTAATCTAATTTCTCCTTCTAACTTAGACACTCTTCCATATGATGTAAAACTGATGAAATTCTTACCAGAATGCATGTAAGAAAGTCACAGGACTAGTACCCTCTTTATATAAAATTCAGATCATAAAATTTTATTTAATTTAAATAGATAAAATAAAAATAAAATAAATCATATCAAGTCCTTCTCTATCTATTAGAATTGACATTTATTTATAGTAAATTCGCAAAGAAGGAAAAGTATTAGGATTTTTATATATGCCGTCTAATTAATCATATTCAAATTTGAATTTACTATAAATAAATATCAATCCTAATAGATATAGAAGAGTACTTGATATGATATATTTTATTTTAGGTTCTATAGTTATTTATCCTAATTATTGAGAAATTCAGTGGATTTCAATAATAAACAACAGCATCTTCGAATTTCAACAAGGATATTTTTATGCAGGAAAGCCAATATGATGAGTCTCAGAAAAGGAGTTCCATGTTAACCATTTCTCCTTTCAGCCTTCTTGTGGAGGCAGTGCCGCGACGAATGGTGGCGGCCACGCAAAAAGTGGCGCCTCTGTTGCACCAAAGATACCTGGAAACCAAATCATAACAAGAAGCACTTACTGGAATTAAAGAATAAAAAGAAATACAAGTCCTTAGCCATGTAAACAAGAGAGAATGAAGCAAAGAGTTTTGTTAATTATGAAAAGAATTAATGGCTAACCACAGAGGAGAAGGTTATCGGGCAGCGGGCGCTCCTTGGCTGGGTTGGTATCAGGATCGTGGACATGCAAGTACATCTCCTCGCCTAAGTACCAATTCTCGAGGATCTGCGAGCGCAGGTTCCACAAGCCCGGGTTGTCGAGGTATGCATATACTGCTGTCCATCCCTTAGGGTACACCTGAATCCAGAAGATGTTAATTTCAGGAGCAGGGAGAGAGAGAGAGAGAGAGAGAGAGAGTGAGTGAGATAGAGAGAGAAACCTGAACAGTGGAGCGCACGACAGGATCCAGTAAATTGTAGGTGTCTCTTGAGGCAGGGGTCCAATCGCCGTCACCAAATCTTCAAATTATCCAGATGATTCAATCCGTTTGGTCCTCTTAAACAAGGTGTCAAAAGTAACATTTTAAAGTTCCTACTATAGCCTCTCTTTTTTTCTGTAGAAATGAACTACTGAAAATAGGTTTCATAAGAATATGATGCTTACCCAACCACATAGAAGCCAAAGCCATCAAGATGCCATGAGTCCATGAAATCAATTTCATTCTTGAAAACAATCTCCAGCCAACTCTTATGAACTCCAGTGACCACCGAAGTCCCCAACGCGGCTTCTTGATTTACAGAGCTAGTTGGAAAGGCATCAAGCTGGTAGACCCCGCTACCGTTCACAAAGTAATCAGCAAGTTTGAGTGGGGTTGAGGGTGTCATGTAGGAAACATTGTTCACGGTGTAGCATGGACGATTATTCACTTCTGCTTTAGAACTAACCAAGAAAAATGTCTTTGAGATATTAGCGTGGCTCACGTTGAATGTGCCCTGTGGGTTGGGCCTCGCAGCTCCTGCTGTCAAGTTCCACCTTCAAAACCATAGTTAAGAAATAGTAAACTACCTATATATGACTAAATTTCACGTGACATGAAAAATATTTGGCGTCAAAGCTTCGAATCAATAACTGAAAGCAACACTTTAATTATTTAATTTTTCGCATTAACTTTTCCCTGGAATTGAGCTCATTTCAGTGGACAAGTAATGTTGACGGAAAGTGTTTGTGGCAGAGTACTTAAATAATTCTTTAAAAGGCAAGGAAAGAAGAGTATATCAATACGAATGAAAATGATTAGCATCTTCTTTTGTTTATATTCTCAATTTGATGATGCAGCTAAATTTCACTGGCATAAATAACACATGCTTGAATTTCATATTTGAATGAACAATGTTCACTCTTTCCAAGTGAAAGAGATGAAATTTTCTTAGCATATCTAATTTGGCTTATATAGGTGAAATTACCTGATTGGCCTCGCCTGATTGATGGAGAACTCGCGGTCCAACTGATCAGGCCCCTGCGGAAGGGACCCACTTAACTGGGCTTGCGACTGCATGTAATGCAGTCTCGCAAGACCATTGATGTTAGGGTAATTGCTAGTATCAATTTGTGTTGGACTAGCCACAATATAATAGTCTGATTCCTGCTGGTTTGCCGTGAATAAAACAGAATACGATTGTCCAATATGAACATCAAGTGAGTCCAGCACAATCTGATCAGTGTAGGATCCTTCGGTCTCCACTAAAGTCATTTGATGGCCCTGAATTCTGAAATTAAAGCACAATGCATTTCCAGCATTTGATATCCTCAAGCGGTATGTCTTCCCTGAAAAGGAAGGATGGGAAGAGTAAACAATATCAAAAAACAAATAAAACAATAGAAATATATAAGATGAGATAATTAACTGCCCTTTTGGCCAGGCTCTGTGGAGTAACTCCTCTACTTCAAAAGGCATTAGGTTTTACAAACCAGGTGCTTGACTAACAGATAATCTGGAGCTTTTTCCATGGTAGGAAGCTATAATGAGCTTTTAGGCCAACTTGAAGCTTCCGCTTTTGCGCTGTAGCAAGAAGCTGCTGAGGAGATTTTAAATAAAAATGCAAAGAAAATGTGCTACCTTCAACAACTCAGTCAACCGCAACTCTGCAAAAGCTCCAGCTGAGACAAACAAGTCCTACAAAAATAATTAATTTTAACAGCTTCTTATTAGTGTATGTGTGGACATGTATCATTTGAGAAATTATTGTTACTTGGATGAGACATTTTAGCTGCTGTATTTACTATTGTTATCCTCACCCTTCTCCACTCTAAGGAACTCATATTTTCCTCCCCAAACATTGATATAAGGGGCCTTGCCGTTGATGAGAATGTACCTTGCAGGAATAAGACTGAAATGCTTGCTTGCTACAATTTGCCGAACTGCCTGCCGACATCACTACAAACTAAAGATCATCCAATTATATATACCTCTTGCACCCTTGGTACCATCTAGCAGTACTGTGTTGCACAAAAAAAAGAAATCACTTTGATCATCAAAATGACATATCTCAATGCCCATCTAGCAGTACTGTGTTGCACAAAAAAAAGGAATCACGAATGACATATCTCAATGCCAAGATAGTCAGCAACATAACGTAAATCTAGATAAAAAGGATATAGATCTTTTCAGAATATAGCTCCAATGAATTTTTCAATAACTTATTTTTGCTTTGATCAGACCCGCAGGTCTATTGGCCCGTAGGTTCACCCCCCCACTGCCCCCCCCCCCCCCCCCCCCCCCTTAAGGTTCACCCCCACACCGCCCCCCCCCCCCCCCCCCCACCTCTTGAAGATATTGCGTTAGAGCGAGACGGTATTAACTTACTATTTTATTACAACACTTACATAGTTACTTGGAAAAAGGAACATACCTTGTAAGGAATGTTATGCCAATCCCCTATGATGAGATCAAATTCTGCTTCTGGTTTGGGGAAAGGCACAGCAATCACATTGCGATTGTTGACTCTAATTGGACCGAACCCACCCGCAGCTTTTTGAAATTTGGTTGAGAGGAAATAGAAGAAGCTTCCGATTTGGTCTTTCACTTGAAACACATATGTCCAGTTCCTACCAGGTTGTATGGGACAGTTAGTACCAGAAACTCCATCTTGCCATGAATCGAGTCTCTGTTGTATGCCGTTCCTGCATAAAATAATCTACAATTTAGTAGGTTGCAATTCATTTTCCCCCTACGGTTCAAAATTCTAGTAACAGAAAAACCTGGTTTTAATGCAATTGTTTCTCTCATCTTTTAGTCCCACGAGTAAGATTCAAAAAAAAAAAAAAAAAATCTAAATCTTGGTGATTACGCACAACATTAGAGATATATATGAAAAAAAAAATGAAGTACAGGAGTCAAAGCACATATATTAGCTACAGAATTGGCTTGCTATTGCATATGATTTAATTGGTAAAAATACTAAAAACTAAAAAGTGAAGAACAACTTGGAACAGACAGAATTTTCTCAAAAAAGAAGTTGGAACGAACCATACATAATTGGCCCTTACCTTATAGAAAGCATTGGAGAACATTGTTAATTTACATGGTATAAGAAAAGGAAGTCTTCAAGTTTTGTAGTCCCATTAAGCTTCTAAGTAAACACTATTCATATTCCGAGTTTTTAAGTCAGTGGGAATTGCACACCAGAAGTGTTGGGATATCTAAAATGTAATTCATCTTTCTCTAATAATTAAGCTTTTAAAGGAAATACATACCATGTCATGAGCAATGGTTCATCAATGCTATTGAAGATGTTCACATGGATCACATCATTTGTAGTTGAATTGATGAGGGGTCCTGGGAACATTCCATTAATGGTGATGACCTGAATAAACGAACTTACAGTTTTCAATTAGTAATTTAACACTTAAATACATATATTATTCTAGACAATATGAGCAAGGAAACGATTGTTAGTGTAGAATGTACATACTGGTTGATGCGTAAAAACAGGTCTAATATTCCAATCAAAGGAGACATTCCATTCAAGAAAGATGTCAATGGCTCCAGTTCCTGTGGCAAGAAGCACAACTACTGAACATATTAGGAAAATGCATGGAAGGCAACGCCCCATGGCCTTGGATAGATTGCTTTGCTTAGAGACCTCCAAGGCCTTTACGTTCTATATATGTCATCTGTAGTTCGTTCTTTGAGAACTGGTGGTGTTCTCCAACCAAAGGGATGATAACAAGCAAAAGGACAAAAAATCACAAGAAATTCTTCCATTCGTTAATAACAATGCAACAATTATTTAGTCTTCTAGGCAAAACCGGCAATTACAAGATAAGCAAATTAAGCCTGTGCTTAGAAGAAAGTTAAACCTGTTAAATTATATGAAACAACCATTATACTCCAAAAGCTTAAGTTAGTAAAGAATAATATTTTTATATTTTTATATTTAACACTCTCCCTCACGTCTGGGCTCGAGACTTTTTAATAAGCTCATGACGCTGACTAGAATTAAATACGAGAAAATCAATTATACTAGGAGTCTGGCATGATTCGAACTCAAGACCTTCTACTCTGATACCATGTTAAATTATAAGAAACAACCGTTGTACTTCAAAATATTAAGCTAGTAGAGAACGATATTTTTATATTTTTATATTTAACAATACCTCGTATCTTCTAGAATTTCTAAGATATAAATATGCGATCTTGTGTAATAAGCCTGTCTAAGGCTGGCATTATTCTACACAAAGTATGACACTGTGTCAGCTAATGACAGACAAATCAAGTGGTCCCTTCATAAAACAAAATGAGCATGGAGTGGGCAGAAATGTTGGCTTATTGGCAACCTTTCTGATCAACTGTGCCAATAATGGGAGAAAGCAGGGCTGCTATGGTAGCATTCTCGCAATCGCTGAGTGGCGATCTGAACTTCATAAGCCATCTCTAAAGTAAGAATCACAAGAATTAACAAATTTGTTTCTTCTTTTGTACAAGGTGAGCAAGTTCTAAAAGGGGCCAATGTAGATTGAACCAACTAATACGCCTATCTCATTAGATCAAGAATCATCTAGCCCCTCAATTTTCTGCGGTGTGTCCTCTCCTCTGAACAACTGCAATCAGGTCCAGACCACATGTTGCAAGTTTTTTTCTGAACTAACACATGCCCACATCATAGAGGAATAGAAATATAGAACAGTATCGTAGCTTTACAACCAGAAGAACTACCAAACAGATAAAATATTAAATTTAACACAAGGGAATTCACGATGATGAGCTGTGCTTCAACTTGAATTCAGAATTGTCCAAAAATTACATCGTAAAAGATGTTAAAACTAAAAGATGAATGTACTGATCCTTCCAAAGACCAAAGAATAAAGTATTGATCCTTCCAAAGGCATACACAGCCACTTCTGAAAACAATTTTGTATGGATTTTCCTAGCTACTGCTGGCAGATACACCCACACCTTTGAAGTTTTAACACCTTTCTAGACCATTGATATTCACAAAAAATATTTAATAAACTAGAGATTACAGCAGTGAAGCACTGTATATAACTTTTCAGCATGCAATAAGTATAATAAAGAAAATTAGAATACCTGGCAAAATTACAAGTCTTAACAACAGAAAAATCTTAACAAATTCCATAAATTTTATCATGGATGGGACCAACCACATCTCTGTGCCTATCGAGAAGGGAGCCTAGAAGATTGATCTAAAATGCATTGAAAGTAATTCTCTTAAGAAGAAGATGAATATCTCCAAAAGGCAGATATCTTAGATCCTGAAAAAACACTTAGCACACAAAAAACACAGTGGAGCTATTAATAAGTAATCGTTAGAACACTAACCAACAGAAACAGAGACGGTACTCATGCAACAGAACATCGAATGGCGAAAATGCTACTAACCTCTCAGCGTGGCTACCCACGATACAATAAGACCTAAATTGTCTACAGAAACAATTTCCAAGGAAATTGAAGCCGAATGTAATTATCTAAAACAGATAATTGGTAAAAGCCCTTCCAATCCCAGCATACCAAATTGTTCAGCACAACTGGTAGCTCAAGAGCTCGACTTACAGGTGTTGATCCCATCCTTGCAATCGCTGGTGAGATCATTGAATGTCTCAATCTGCTTCTTCCCCCTCAAAAACACCTCAGTGTCTACTTCCATCCTCATATACCCATCAAACTCCACCGGAACCCCATTATTCAGGTTCTTCATCTCCGTGTACCACTCGCTGCTCTCACCCCACAAGTCCTTGAAGTCATCAAGGAAGTGTGTCGTGTACTTATCCTTCAGAGGGTCGAAAAAGGATGTGCCGGGCTCATTGGTCGCGATGTACAGATGCCTGCCAACATCAATTTTGTTCCCAAGAGTGGAAAGCAGCGCCTCCGGAGAGGTGTCCGACGCCAAATTGGGCCAGAGTGCTGTATTCTTGGCCTTCTCCCCTCGCACCACATGCACAGCATCGAAATCCCAGTTCATCTTTGATGCAATCCCCGACACTATATCGATCAACCGACGCGATTTCCAGAGGAGGTGCCACGGACGCTGGATCACCGACTCTGTCTCCCCCTCGCAAACTCGATACCAGTAGTTATCCGGCTCCACCGACCCAAACTTCCTCATAATAAGAGTATCCTTCACATCGGTGAGCTTCATCGGCGTGACGCGGAAGTCCTCGACGAGGTGGAGGCTGAGCCGGTCCTTCTTCCGCCACTGCGTCCAATCGGTCCAGAATTGGCTGTGATTGAGAACCGAAGCGGAGTCCCTCAAATGCTCGAAATCGAAGTAGAATCGGAAGTCCTTTCCCTCCTCATCTTGCATGGTCGAAGTATACAAGGAATTGAGACAAATACTGAGATCCATGACCAGTGTTCGGTTGAGATACTGGGCCTCGCCCAGCGAGCAGAGGAAGCTCCAGAGGTAGTGGTTCATGCTCTTGCAGCGATCGCCGCCGCCGACGTAGATGAGGTACCTGCCGCGGCTGAACCCGGACTCGGACTCCACGACGGGGAGGGTGTCGTTGACTGTGTCGCCGACAACGGGGACGACGACGGCGGCGGCGGTCTCGGCCGATCCGGCGTTCCGCGGGCCGAAGCCGTCGGCGTCGGGGGGGCTGCCGGGGCGGGGCTTCTTGTTCTTCTTCTTGCGGGCGTTGACGCCGGAGTGGTAGTCGCCGATCTTGGCGACGGAGTAGGTGCAGTTGGGGGAGCGGGCGATGTCGAAGCGGCGGTAGTCCTTGTAGAAGGCGGCGCGCTTGGCGTCCTTGGGGCGGAAGCGCCACGCCATGTCGCAGCTGGCGGCGGCGCCAGGGGCGGGCTTGCCGAAGCGGTAGAAGTGGATGTCGGGGAAGGCCTCGATGGCGGCGCGCATCATGAGGTGGAAGATCTCCGGGTCGGCGCAGTTGAGCGAGGCGTCGGCGTCGCAGGCCTCGGAAGAAGCGGCGGCGACGACGACGGAGACGTCGGAGAGGTGGATGGAGGGGGGCGCGCCGGAGGAGGAGGAGTTGAGGAAGTCCTCGCCGGTGCGGAGGGCGGAGGAGTCGTCGGACGGGAGTGTGGAGGAGGAGGTGGTGGAGGTGAGGAAGGAGGTGAGGGAGCGGGATGGGGAGGAGTTGGGGCGGAGGAGGAGGGGGTCGTCGGGGGAGTAGGAGGCGGCGAGGAGGGTGAAGCCGAGGACGCCGAGCACGAAGAGGCCGAAGCAGAGGTTGCCCACCACCTGCAGCGCGCTCTGCCCCAGGCTCTCCGCCCGGAGCCCCCTCGCCAACGCCGCGGCGCGCCCCCCGCCGCCCCAGAGCCCGCGCCCCGAGTGCATTGTCGAGTGGAGTGTTTGCACAGTGTGGAGCGAAGGAAGGAGAGATAGAAAGCGAAAGAGAGATAGAAAGCGAGAGAGAGAGGCCTACAGAGCTGTGAGATCTAGTGTTTGCACAGTGTGGAGTGGAGTGAAGGAAGGAGATAGAAAGCGAGAGAGAGAGAGAGAGAGGCCTACAGATCTGGTGGGTGATTTTAGTAAGGAATTAAGCTTTCAGTGTTTTTTTTTTTTTTTAATTACCTCCTTCAAAACGATCGATCGATATATATATATATATATATATATATATATATATATATATATATATATATATAATAAATATTATACATTCGATCATCTAAAAATTATTTTTAAATGTGTAATATTAAAAAAATTAATAAAACAAGTGAATAAGTTTAGGCATTTGAAAGACTATAATATAGAATTTATATATAATTTATATGGATGTACAAATAGTAATACTTAGAATGCATTTGGTTTATGCTATCTGTCTTAAATTACTGAATTTTTTTATTTTTTTAACACATAATACAGGTTGGACAATGATTTTTTTTTTAAAAAAATAATTATAAATTAGGCCAGACAAGTAGTCCCCAAGATTGTTATCTATGGGCTGTGGCCGCAGCCCTGGGCTCAATGTTTCGGCTTTCAGACCGCGACATGTACTAAATGCAGGAAAAACCACATGGTGTACTAAATGCAGGAAAAACTATATATTAACCCTTTAAAGTACCCAGTTTCATTACTTTTCCTTCTTGTTAGTGTTCCATTAACTAACATCTATCACTTTGCTCATATATTAACAGGGTAAAAGAAGGTTTCAGAATTTTATGGAGCCAATGTGAAAACAATTTTCTTGAGAGAACAAAGCGAAAGTCATGATAATTATGAAAGGAGTTTCCTGCATTGTGACCCTCAATTTCAGTAAAACTGCAGGGGAAACAGGGAACCAGATAATCAGAAGGTTTCAACAGCATCAAAGACCAAAAAATTGGCGCATTGGCAAAGTACAGAAATATTAACTTACTATCTAGTGTCTACTCTTCAGGGTTGGTGTTCTGTGACTGATTAAATGTTGAGAAGCAGAGCTTAGAAATTACCGGAACTCTGCCAGAGGTATCTACAGCAGACCAGCTGTGTGTTTCAAACTCAAGCAACCAAACTGCATTCCATGTAATTTAGCAGGAGATACATTACAATAGTAGCCTCGAACAATTGAAGACGCTATTTTTATAGTAAAGAAAGAGACCATTTTCATCTACAAATTCTTTTTCCAAGTCAGCCTAAATAGATAAAAGCATATAGATGCATTACAGTAGGAAACAGACCGCTGACAGTATCTGATGGTTCCTTGGAATGTCCAGCAACAACCACAAGCTTATTTTCCCATTTAACCTGTTCAATGTAAAAATGCTGAGTTAAATAGGACAGATGAACTCGGTAAACATATCAACATCAACAAAAAATAAAATGGCTGCAACTAATCAAGTGTTTGCGACTATTAAACAAAAAGTAACCCACCAAACTGTGCCCTGCAGATGCTGGAAAGGCTTGATCTGAGACAAAACTATCTGATTTTGTATCCATGTTTGCACTTACATTTGACCATTCCAAAGATCTTATATCAAAAACCTGAGAAAGTTGTCATGTCTAGTCATGCTTAAAAAGAGACACCATATTAAAGATTCAGTTGGTACATGTAACCTGAACATCTGCTAGATAACGGCGACTCCCTCCAATTACATAGAGCTTATCCTGGACCACTTCAGCTGCATGCTATTGTATTTGAAAGAGTGAAAATGTTAGCATTGAATTGTACAGAATATTAAATCCTGACACTAAAGTAGAAATGGAAGAGTAGAAAACCCAGCTTCTAATGTAGTAAGTAATATTAGTTGAAGAAGATGGAAGCCGATAGTGTGGTGACCCGGATCTTTGCAGGGCTTCTACAGTGTGACCGGCAGCTTCTGGAGGCCTATGGGGCATGTCGGCGGTGTTTGTGCGCCAATTTGGACACAAGTGATGGACTCCGGGCTTAAAACGGATCGCGTAGGTAATCGGGGGACCCCGTCGGATGTTTAGGGGTGTTTTCGCGCAAAACGGATATCAAATTTAGACTCAGCGCGAAATTCGGATTAAAAATGCCTTTCCGAGAGCCTTCGGCAATTTTTAGGATTGGAATTTGGCAAAATGGACGCCGGATTTGGACTCAGCGCGCGAAAACGGTCAAAATGGGCTATTTACATGTATTTTTCGGAGTTTGCTACAGTAAAGTTACTGTTCACCGCCGGAACAGTAACTCCGGCGACCGGCCGGCGAAGCGGCGGCGGCGGGCAGCGGCGGAGAGCGGCGGCGCAGCCTCGGGCAGGCGGAGAGCGGCGGCGGGCAGGGCGCGCGGTCCACGCGGCCGGCGTGCACCGGAGCGGGGGGCCACGTGGCGGCTTCCCATTGGGTGGTTCACGGGTCGCGGTCTACGGAGCAGCGCGGTATTTGGTGGACTCGGCGGGAAAACACGTGGCATCACGTCATTGGTTCGGTGTTTGGAGTGTCGTGCACCGGGTGCAGCAAGCGCGTGGCCTGGACACGTGGCGCGCGGGGATTGGGCGCGTCACTGTGCGCGTGCAGGCGGCAGGGTGGCGCGGCAGGTGGCGGTGGCGGCTGGCGTGGCGGCCACGGCGCCGACGTGGCGCACGCGTGCGCCACGTGGCGGCCCGCCATTGGCGGGTGCCAACTGCAACGTTGACCAGGGGAGGGCCACGCGGCGCGAGGAGATCGGCTGGATCGGCTGTTCTGTGTTCGGGGACACGTGTCGGGACGCGGAGCGGGTCGGACGGCTGCGCGGTCCGGCCGGATCGGGTGTGCGGGAGTGGGCTGAGTGGGCCAGGCTACTGTTTGGGCCTGGTTTCGGGGCCCGAAAGATTCGGGTGCCCGAAACCGGGACATAACCGTCATTTTTGGAAATGTTTGGAATGGGCCTATATATACCCCCTCCTCTCCCTCTTTCTCACCTTTTTTCGAGCTTTAGAGAGGGAATGAGAGGGAGAGATCTATATGAAAGTTGTTCCCCTTGATGTTCTTGAGCTCGTGGTGGATCCCCGGAATTTTTGAAAGCTCGGCAACGGCGATATCGATTTTACAGTTCGCCTCGGTTTTCCCCCATTTCGGCCCATTACTGTCGCAGATCAGTCAAAAATTCACTGTGAGCAAACCAGGAGGAATTTTTGGACGATTTCTTCGACAGCGTGTTCCTAAGAGGTAAGGCTTCGATTTTCGTGCTGATCTCTTCGCTCCGTTTCGCACTTTTGGCACGGTTCCCGAGGCATTTTTGACCCCCATTTTTCTGTGTTGGATTCTGGACAGCACCGGCTTGTCGATTTTATATCTCAGCCTAGGAGCATCGGATCAAGGCGTTTAAGGACTCGATTTTGATCTACTCGTCGCGAGGAACACAGTGGTCATTTTTCTGGGATTTTTGGAAATTGTTTCGAAGGTGATAATTAAGCTTTTCTTGGACAGGTTGCTACAGGAATTTTGTTGTGGGAGGTTTTGAGTATGCAGCGGTGTTTTATTTTTATCTTGGCCTACAGGTATCGGATCTGGGCGTACAAATAGTCGTTTTGGGGCTACTTTTCGCGAGGAATGCGACCGTGAATTTTCTGGATTTTTTTGAGGACTGGACAGAGGTGATATTTAACCTTTTTGTGCTGTTTGGATAACAGCAAATGCTGTTTTGGTGGTATGTTTACACCGGGTGCGATATTTTGTGCAGTGGGGCACAGTTTTCGATGGATTGCTGTGTTAGAGGTCTGCGGGCAGCGAGTAAAGGTTTGGGTCATGTTGCTCGGCTTCGAGTAGAGGTTTGGGATAGTGTAGCCGGGACCTTAGGGTCAGAGACAGGGTGTACTTGGTGCTGGATTTGTGGGTTATTGCGGCAACCGCGGACAGTAGGCGGTTGACCGGATATTGATTATTTTCCCCGATTGTGGATTGTGGGTCATTGTGGTGACCGCGAACATTAGGCGGTTACCCAGATGTTGACTACTTTATCAGATTTTTGGGGTCTTGTGGAGTGTCGCGGTGACCGCGGACATTAGGCGGTTGACCGGATGTCTACTTATGCATCAGATTGGGTATCAGATTTCTCTAGTGGATGGAGTTTCCCACTTGTTGGGTACTATTGCATCTGATTGGGGATTGGGGTTTCTTTAGTGGACGGAGTTTTCCACTTTGATCATAGTCTTGATCCAGTCCTGCTATATTGAGATACTTGACAGAGATACTTGTGATACTAATGACAGAGATACTTTACTCGTGTGGGTCGCTCCCCTCGAGTGCCACTCCGGAGGTAGGCTTTTCGGACCCAGCCTTGTGTGCCGGTCTGATACTTGTTTTGGGATGCGAGCCGTGCGGGCCGATCCCGCGGTTTCGAGCCTTGTGTGCAGATTCCGCTGAGCAGGCAGTACCAGTTTTACTGGTGGTACCAGATTGGGTTTATTTGGTCATATACTGTTTCCTGATGCATTCATACAGTCATTTCTTCCAGTATTGAATTTAAAGGCATAATAGTAGTGGTTTCCCCTTTTATTCAGTAGTTCTGTTTACAGCTTTACCACTTGTTCCTTTTCTTGCCTCTGATAGACTTAGTGGGTACGCCGGAGTTTGAGGCTTTACCCACAGGGGGAGGCTACTGGTTAACTAGTGGTTCTCACCCCCATTGTTGTTTCCCCTTTTTCTTTCTCCCTGTTTTGCAGAGTCCTCTGCGGGAGTTGCTGATCTTCGGTCGTTGTTCGAGGCGAGGGAGTCACGAGCTAGATCTTTACCACCCGAGGAGTGTAGCTGTATCCCCTGGTTGGAGATTCCTGGTAGCTGTCGGTTGGTATTTACTGTTTTTCTTGGAGAGAGATCTTTCGTATTTGGAGAGACTGATGTTGAGATTGTTGTACTGTAGTTTTAGTTTATCTTCCTTTTATAGTTGAGAGATACTGTACTGAGGACATTGTATGATGATTATCTGTATTCGAGGAAAATGGATATTGTACCCTATTTCATGTTGTACAGTGATTGGATTTTATTTTACAGCATTTTACCTCAGTATTGATATTTGTGTAGCTATAGTACTATCTTTTGCAGGTTAGACGCTTCGCCTATGCGGGTTTTGCATAGGTGGCGGATCTGTTGGCGAGTCCGGGTCGCAGTTTCGACCCCTGGGGCGTGACAGATTAGGTTGGTATCAGAGCTTAGGGATAGGTCAGTTGGGACTGTAGAAACCCTAGGCTTGTGGTTGGACCCTAGGATGACTTCGTGAGAGTCGTGATTTTTAGCGAGAGTTCTGATTGAGTTTTATACCTCTCCCAAGGGACGGGATGGGTGATTGGCATGTTTATTCTCCTAAACAATTATGTTGGCTGCAGACAACATAATGCGGCGGAACGGTTGACATGCTCTAGACTCTCGCTGGATTGGGTCGAGTTTTGTTTTGTGCTGTGGTGCAGTTGGTCGTGGTGAGCTGTGTCTCCCCGACGCGTTGTGCGGATTGGTGTGCACTCGTCGCAGCAGTGGAGCTTGAGCGGATTGTTTTGGGGCCGGATATCCGGATTGAGGTTAGAGAGCTTCAGGCCCCGATGGCAGGATTGTCTGAGGTATATCAGCGGCAGAGTGAGCCGCTGGTCTGGCTGGCACAGTTGTCAGAGCAGTGACACAGTTGTCGGACTAGTGAGTAGCCCCCTCCGTGCCAATGTCTAGTGTCGCGGCACCGAGGCGGGGTGGATTGCTGATAGTGGATGAGCTGTGAGACATCATCGATCGATAGAGCCAGTTTTGGCAGATGAACCACCCTGATTTATAGAATTGAGTTGGAGCCTTTGGAGGCAGAATCGTGGTTGGTGGTGATGGAGTGATCAATTGAGAGTCTCCCTGTGCTAGAGAGTTGATGCAGTTGTTGAACTGCGCGCTCCAGGTTTCAAGGGACGAGGCGCATAGGATGTGTGTGTGACTAGGGAGTGGATTGCGCCAGGATACCTTTCAGATTATCTGATCCCTCTATTTGGATTTTGGATTTTTGGATGCCTCGATGGAGTAGGCATTGTGTATGGAGCGTACTGTTGCAGTTCCTTTGGATAGGGATCTGCCGCCAGAGGCGAGTTCTGGATAGAGGCGCCTGGCGCTAAGTGTTGGGGGACAGATCGGCTGGCAGAGGCACTTTCGTTTTCCTTTCCAGGACGGTGGATATCCTTGTGGACGGATTATGTAAAGCTTACCCAAAGGAAGGTTACCCTTTGTGATTGATAACATGCGTGTTTGGGGTACAATATATGTGATTGAGGGGTGAGCTTAGTAAGGATAATTGTATAAGGAATTGCTTGAATTAATTGTGTTTTGTCATATGACGATTGCAATAATGGATTTTCTGAGATGTCAGAGGTCGGGTGGACCCCGATGGCAGCATCAGCGTCTTTATCAGAGTAGCGCAGCGGTAGTATGGATTTGTTGTCTGCGAAGGGCCTTATTCGTCGCCTCAGTGTGAGCAAGGACAGAGGTCGTGTTCCCTTTGTGATTGCTTAAGGTATATTTTAGCAGGCTGAGCGACGATCACTTGCATCGAGCGGATGAATCTGTGCCGCCCGATTGGAGGGCACCACGGTAGTGGATTGAGTTGCCGCAGGTGTGACTTCCATCACAGCAGTCGGAATAGAGCATGTTGCATTCCTGCATGGACTAGAGGCAGATTTGTTACCACGTGCACTAGAGGTACAGATTCCTGTGGGTGTGGTGCATGTGGAGGAGGCTTGTGGATCATGTCCAGTGCAGTGAAACCTCGAGTGGTATCGGCAGACTTATTGGTATTTGTGTTAGTGCGGTGTTTGACCCAGTGCGTGGGATTGGTTGGCACAGTGCCACATGGTGTATGACTGCGGAGGGAGAAAGTTATGATCTTCTGCGAGCCAGACAATAGAGACTTGTTCGTTGAGACAGTGGGAGCACACGGGTTGCAGTGACAATGCGAGAGGTGCCTACGACGGCACCGGGACGCAAGGATATTCCTGTTATCGTGAGATCCTGGGTGCGATCCCACCTGAGCTGATGATGATGCCGCCGATTAGGGAGATTGAGATTGTGATTGACGTGGTTCTGGGAACCGCGCCAACCCCGATAGCACCTCATTGGATATCACTTGTAGAGCTGAGAGAGCTGATGGCGCAGTTGCAGGATCTGACGGATCGAGTGTAGTAACCGTGAATTTTAAAAAGGTTTAAATAAATTGCTGGATTAATTAATAGCAGAAAGTAATAAATAAAACCCCAAAAATATCGATTTTTGATCGGGGTCTGATCTTGAGAATCCGAGTTCACCGTTGCGACCGTCTCGTCGAAACATGAAAAATTCATATTCACTTGTCGACGATCCAACGGTCGGATCTTCCAGAAATCAGCGAAGAAACTGCGGGCCCCACAACTTAAGTAAATAGTACAGTGAATAGTAAACTTGGTTTTGGGTCCCCTCTCGTTCGACCGAAGGCCAATTCACTGTCTGTAAATTAAGACTAGCAGTATGAGTAGTCGATCCTAGCTATTTTCGACGTTCTGGACGCAATGGCACTGACGGATTTCGTGTTTGGCGATCCGGGTGCATCGAAGTGCGTGCGTCGTATTGCGACTTACAGAACTAGATGGCCCGAGAATTCAGTTGAGCACCAAATCGAACAAATAAATAGCCTAACTTGAAGGTCTCGACGAGTTGGACGTCGTGGCGAAGTCTGTTTCGCATTTCGTCAAGCAGATTGTCTCGAAATGCGTGAAAAGCGCCAAATTATCACTTTTTCTTCGAATAACTTAAATGTTCTTGGGCCAAAGCCCTTGGGACTTTGTGGATTGAGTTCTGCCAACCTAAGAAGCCCACGAATGTGGCTGAGCAGAGCTCGGAGGCTAGGTGTGTGTGAACCGGGTTTGAGAAATTTGCAAAGAATCTTGCATTAAGTATAGTTGCCTCTTGGACTGCCCTGGGCCAGAGCACGAGGGGTTTTGGGGTGGATTCCGAAGCTTCAACCTCCTCTTCATCTCCCAGATTAAGCCCCGAGTGCAGGGTGGCCGAGGAGTCACAATCCCATTGTTGTGAACTCGGGAGAGAGAGGGAAGGGAGAGAGTTGGACCAAATCTTTTCCTAAGCGGATTTGGAGTGCCCTGGGAGTTCCTCTGTGCCTGTGGACCACCCTGGAAGGCTGCCGTGGTCACGCGAAGAAGGAGAAAGAAACCGGCTTCTTCCTTGTCTTCACCAACTCCGGCCAAGGTAAGGATCTTAAACCACGGTTTGTTTTAGCCCGAGACCCCTAGCAGTAGGTCAGTAGGGTTCTTGTGATGCTCCCGGCACAGCCCGAGTTTCCCATGCATGGCCGGTTGCCGGCGGGAGCAATATCTCGCCGGAAACCTATAAATGATCCGCCGCGATCGATCTCTGCAACCGGTGAACCAAAGTGGGATATAAAATCATGGGCTTGGACTGTAGGACCTATACATTAATTCTGCAAAGTTTCAATAATTTTGGTTAAGAGTTTTGGGAGAAAACCGAAACCCTAGTTTCGGGTTTCTGTGCATGTTGGCCGAGCTGTGTGCTCCGGCGCCGGCGAGCTTCTCCAACGCCGGCCACCTACCCAGAACACTTGCTGGGACCAAGGGGAGTGCACCCATGCACTTGCATGGAATTCATGCAGCACCAAAGAGGCGCGGCCATGGATGACCCGAGATTGGACCGAATCATGGTCGCCGGCGTTCCGGCCATCTCCGGTCGGGAAGGGTTGGTCGGGAAGCTTCGTGTGGACCAGTAGAACATTTCCATCCATGTTGGAGAGCTTCAAATGGCCTCAGCTGAAATCCACCATTAATGGTGTTGAAGCTCGAATTGGAGCTTGGCCCCGCCGCGCCGCCGCCGTGCTCTGTCGCCGGGCACAGGCACAGGAAGACTCACAGAGAGTCCTAGCATCCAATTGGTCATGGCATTTGGTCTCAGATGCCCTGGGTTGCTGGTCACGATTTTCAATGCATAAGGCATCTTCTTCAACCTCGGGCTCCGGCAATCCGAGGGTGCAAAGTTGAGACCAAATTGCTGGGAATGTTGCCTGAGCTCTGTAGAGCATTTCCATCCAAGTTTCAAAGCAAATGGTTCAGTAATTGCAGAGAACAACCTGGAACTTGGTGTGGTGTAGATGCTTAAGATTTGTGCACACCAAGTATTTGTGGAAATGCCACAGTGAAGAAATAGATGGAATTAGCTTTCGATTTAAATATGAAAGTTGCTCAGAAATGTCCCCTGAGCTTGATGCTCACTTCAGATCAAGCTGGATCTGTGTGGACAAGTGTTTGGAGCATTGTGAACTTGTGTGTGTGTAAGGTCTTGGTTCTGGGTGATCCAGCAGACCTGGGCTGCAACTAGGGCAAGCCCTGGGGTCCTGGCACTGTCCAGAGACTAGTTGATTCAAGAAGTTTTGTCTGAAAATGTATAGATTCAAAGTTGTGTTAAAACCAAGCTCAAATACAATAATTGCTTAAAAACAGTGTTTGGGTCTGTTTGAAATGTTGTAGCAGTGTACTCCTGGCTAATTTGGGGTCACTGGACGCGATGCTCACGTTTATTTTGAGTTTTAATGAGCCGAAGAAACGAAAATGTGTTTCGGCTAGGTTAGAGAAGTAATTTATGGCCCGAAGTTTTCCTCGGGTTTCGTGCTGCCACAAATGGGTGAGCACGGTGTTCAGCAAGTTAAATGTCACCTGCTGGAAGTGACGGTTCATAAAAATGATTCTCCGTTTAAGAGAACGAGCCAAAACGGGGTTTATTTAGTATATAATACGCAATATAAATAAGCCGAGGGGCTTGCTGCAATTGTAACAATGTGGAAAAGGTAAATGTATATTCTAAAACGTTATCGACCCTTTGGTGGGATTTCCGGGGTTCTTGAAAAGCTAGATTTGCTTAATAATGCGATAATCGACGAAATGGTCGATTCGTGCTAATGTCCACTTTGAGGATTGGTAGATCCTGAGTTGTCACCTAGTATTATTGTAGGCCCCAGTCATCAGGAGCCAGCCCGTGATCCGTCTTGTGGTTATCACGACCGTCTACCTTCTGGTGGAGTCGTTGTTCCTCCCATATACAGGTGGGTTTATCTTCGGTCCGCGTTTTATCAGGTCGGCCCTATTGGGTGCCGTGTTAGGTCGGACCCCTGTTTTTGGTGTAGCCCTGAACCTATGCTTTAGCCTTACTATATGCTTTCATTCCAGTATTCAATCATTACAGCTATATTGCTTGATTATACTAATGAGCCTTTCGTTATACTCTATTCTTCACTGCATGTTTAGAATAGGAGTTCTAGTCTCAGTACCTGGCATGATTTGCATCAGTATCGATATCCCGATGGGGATTTCCTCGGCTTCTCGCCGACTGTCCGGTCTACCGACCGTGGATTGAGATTTAGCATTATGATTGCTATTGAGTTTATACCTGCTCTTACTACTTGCTTGCATATCAGCACAAAATCCTTACATCTGCATAGCCTTGATTTCCAGCAATAGTTATACATCATGCTTCTATTCTAGCAGTTGCTTGATTACTTTATTGAGATATATCATGCTTTCTTCAGCAGTAGATATGCATTTTCCTGGACACATGTCATGCTTGATTGGTCACTAGCATAGTTCTATACCTGTCTCTATTCTTCACTGCATGTTTAGAATAGGAGATACTACTTCAGTATGTGGCATGTTATACTAGTATCCCGGTGGGGATTTTTCTCGGCTTCTTGCCGTCTATGTGGTCAGTGGACCATGGTTTGAGCATCAGCATTATGATCGCCGTCGAGCCAAGCTTTCAGTCGCGCACACCAGCGGATTAGCTACCCGTGATGGTGTTCTTTACCGGTAGAGAGGTCTGATTGACCCGTGAGCCTTGTGGGGTTATGATAGCTTGTTGGGTGTCCAAAAGTGGTTTAGCCTAAGGCCCCAATGACCAAAAGTGGCTGTTGCCTGAGGTCCATATGCTCCATGGCAATTTAGCCTGAGGCCCTTGTGGCCAACAGTGGCATTTGATTGGGTATATTCGTGTACTACCTTTGATGCACCTTCTTGATATTCCTGCTTGTTTGATTACCTGCATTTTCATATCTGTTATTGTCACGCCCCGGAACTCGGGCTCGTCTACAGATCCGCCGTGCACACGGAATTTTCCGCGTACACGAAGCGCTGGTAACCTGCTCAGATATAATCTAACAATAAAAGAGCATAATACAGAGCTGAAATAGGAGAACCACATAGTATCTCAGACTGGGACTACAAATAACACAGTAATAAGTACAATAATCTCCCAGCTCACCAAAAAAGTACAACCAGCTGGCTAACGCCAGACCCAAAATAAAAGAGGAATACCACAGTCTGAGTAAAGGGTGCAGCATCTATCTAACAGCTCTCAGTCTCACAGGAGATTTATCTACTCAGCGATCTCCTTACCTCGATCAGCTACCGATGGCCTAGCAGCTCCCGCAGACGACTCTGCAAAATAGAGGAGAAGAAAGGAACAGAAAAATAACAATGGGGGTGAGAACTACCAGATAAACCAGTAGCCTCCCCTAGTGGGCAAAAACCTCAACTCTGACGCACCCACTAGGACTACTAGAGGCAATGGGAAAAGATGAAGTGGTAAGGTAAATAAGGTACTGAATAAGGGAAACTACCACTAATATGCCTCTAAATGCAATACTAACAGAAATGACTGTATAAATGCATCAGGAAACAGTATCAGATCAAATAACCCAATCTTGTGCTACCAGTAAAACTGGTATTGCCTGCTCTGCTGTCGAACTCAAGAACTCAGTAGGGGACCAGCACACAAGGCTCGAAATCCCAAGGGACCAGCACACAAGGCTCGGTCCGAAAATGCTCACCTCCGGAGTGGCACTCGAGGGGAGCGACCCACACGAGTAAAGTATCTCTGTCATCAGTATCACAAGTATCTCTGTAGCACATGTCTCACAAGTATCACAATATAGCAGGACTGGATCATGACTATGATCAAAGTGGGAAAACTCCATCCACTAAAGAAAAGCCCAAACCCAGCTGATGCAAAAATAAACCAGACTCAACCCCAATCTGATGCAAGGATAAACATCTGGTCGACCGCCTACTGTCCGCGGTCACCGCAATACCCCACAAATCCACAATCTAATGCAATCTCGACTACACTATCCCAAACCCCTGCTCATACCTGAGCAACAAGCATCTGGATGCAAAGGACAACAATGAAACATGTTCAAATCTCAATATGATAGTGTAGCAATAAATAGTGGCCTTTACTAGATGTTCAGTCATGCATGCAAGCTGTAAAATAAGGTCAAAGATTTAAAAAGATTGATTTACTGAATAAAAGTCATTTGCATGCGAGATTATAGCCTTTGTCTCAATCACAGTGTCCCAATATAAGTCATCATATCATCTGTGGAGTTATATTAATTTTTAGGAGAGTTCGTCCCATCAATTGTCACGTTAGTTCGTCCCAATTGTCATATTAGTTTATCCCAATGATTCTCATCAATTGTCATATTAGTTTGTCCCAATAGTTCTCATCAATTGTCATATTAGTTTGTCCCAATAGTTCTCATCAATTGTCCTGTTAGTGGTCCTGTTAGTAGTCCTGTTAGTAGTCCTGTTAGTTTGTCCCAATGGTTCTCATTAATTGTCATATTTTAGGGGATTTCTAGTAATCCCAGTGAGCTTGTCAAAAATGAGGTAAGCAACAACCGCCCACCTCGAGTAGCTCAAACAATACCCCAGGTAGTCCCCTGGTTGTCCATAGTCCTCAAATCCTGCAAATCAACGCTCCCGGTATAAATACAAATCTTAAAAAGCACAATATTTGCTGTTTTTCAAACAGCACGGGAAAAGAGGAATTTTTCACCTCTAAAAAGAGCTCCTAAAATCCCAGAAAAATCACGGTTGCGTTCCTCGCGAAGAGTAGATCAAAATCGACTCTTAAAACGCCTCGATCTGACGCTCCTACGTCAAGATAAAAATCGGAGAAGTCGGTGCTGTCCAAAAATTACCACAGCAAAAAGGGGGGTCAAAGAGGACCTAAAAACTGTGCCAAAAGTACGAAACGGAGCAAAATGATCAACACGGAAATCGAAGCCCTACCTCTTACGGTCGCGCTGCCGCAAAAATCGTCCAAAAATTCCACCCGGTTAGCCCGCAGTGAATTTTTGACGGAACTGCGACGGGAAATGGGCCTAAAAAGAAAATCGTCGCAGTGCGCCGCGTCGCAGATATCTCACTATCTGTAACTCCTAAATTCCTGAGATTCTAGAGAGAGAAAGAAGAGAGAGAGAGGAACAACTTTCATATTTGGCACTTTCTCAGATTCTCTCTTCTTCGGCTCGGAATCCAAGGTGGGAAATGAGAGGGGGTGGAACCTCTTAATAATGGGCCAAAAGGGAATATTCCCACACGGGATCTGATCCGAACAGGAAACACCAAAACTGGCCATTCAGCGCGCGCCACGTGTCCACAAAACAGGGGACAGCCAGTGCAAGGACCAATAAAAATGCGCCACGTGTCCCACGTGGTGCACATGGCCGGTCGCGCGCCGGGTCTTCCGGATCCTGTCAGCCAACGGGGTGCCGCCACGTGTCGACCATCCAGAAGGTTCTAGAAACCGGCCAGCCACTCAGGAGCTGCCACGTGGCACGGGAGAAAGTCGGTGCACCTGGTGCACGCCAAGCTGTGGACCGCGCACCAGCGCCCCCTGCCCGCGCTGCCCGCGCCTGCCCGCGCTGCCCGCGCCTGCCCGCGCCGCGCTCCGCTGCTGCGCCGCCGCTGTGCCGCTGCCCGCCGCCGTGCGCCGCCGCCCGCCGCCGCTCGCCGGCGGCCGCCGCCGGCCGGAACAGTAATTCCGGCCGGCGGTTACTGTTCCGGTGAACAGTACCCGGTGCCGGAAAAATAAAGCGAATATACCAATTTAATCGTTTTCGCGCGCTGAGTCCAAATCCGACGTCCGTTTCGCCAAATTCTCATCCGAAATTTTGCAAAAAGCTCCCGGAAAATCCCATTTGCTCCGATTTTCGCGCAGAGTCAATTTAAATACCCAATTTCGATTCTACAGGCTTCGTTGCTCTGTAAAAACTTCCTACAGTCACTAATTAAGGTTGCGCAGTTCTGCGGGAGTCCGGATCATCACATCCTCCCCACTAAAAAGAGTTTCGTCCTCGAAACGAGACTAAACAGTAATCCTCAGAGTCGGAACGTGAAATACACCAGCAAGTGCAAGTCGGTAGGCAACTGGCCCGATAATAACTCAAAGGGTCCAATAGATCGGGGCTAAGTTTCCCACGAATGCCGAACCTCCTGACTTCTTTGGAGGGCGAGACTTTCAGGAACACATAATCACCAACCTGAAACTTTAAGTCCCGTCGCCGAACATCGTCATAACTCCTTGTCGGCTCTGGGGGGTCTGAAGGTGCCGTCGAATCACCCGGACCTTCTCTTCTGCCTCAGACAATACCTCTGGTCCCAAGGTCCACCTTTCGCCCATATTACTCCAACAAAGCGGTGATTGACACTTGCGTCCATACAATGCTTCAAACGGAGTCATCTGAACGCTCGCTTGAAAGCTATTGTTGTACGCGAACTCAGCCAAAGATAAGTGCAAGCCCTAAGCATGTCCTTTAAGGTCTGTACAGTCCGCTCTGACTGCCCATCAGTCTGCGGATAAAAGCTGTACTGACTCTTAGCTGAGTCCCCAAGGTGTCTGCAAATTCCTTTAGAGTCGCAAGGCAAACCTTGGGTCTCCAACTGAAACAATGGAGGCGGGTACTCCATGCAATTTCACTATCTCATCTAGATAGCTGGGCTAGTCACTCAAGTGGCCACGTAGTCTGCATGGGCAGAAAGTGCGCCGACTTGGTAAGTCGATCTACAACTACCCAGATAGCATCTGTTCCTCCCAGTGCTCTTGGTAGTCCGACCACGAAATCCATCGTAATGTGGTCCCATTTCCACTGGGGAATTGGGAGACTCTGAAACTTGCCGGCTGGCACTCGATGCTAAGTTAAACACTGAGCCACAAATCTCCCGACATCCCTTTTTATGCCATTCCACCAAAAGTGTGCCTTGAGGTCCTTATACATCTTAGTCCCACCAGGATGTAGGGTATAAGGTGTATAATGGGCCTCTCGCAATATCTGCTCTCGGATCTCCGCATCCGCTGGCACACATGCTCGGTTCCTGTACTTCAGTACTCCCGAGGCAACTACCGTAAAGTCCCCCGACTGATCATTCGGAATTTGATCTCTATTCTTGGTCAAGTGGGGGTCCTCACTCTGTTTCTCCCTGATCTTATCCAGCAGAGTGGGCTGCAAGACTAAAGATGTCCGTCTAGCAGTGACCCCAGGGGACACAACCTCTATCTCGAGTCGTCTCATCTCCTCTAATAGTGGTGTCTGGTCTGTGATTAACATAGACAAACTTTGCACCGCCCTCCTATTCGAGGCATAAGCAACCACATTTGCTCTGCCCAGATGGTACAGGATGTTTACATCACAATCTCTTAGTAATTCCAACCATCTGCGTCGCCTCAATTTCAGCCCCTTTGGCGTGAATAGATACTTTAGGCTCTTGTGGTCTATGACGCCAATGCTTCAGAATAAACACTACAGCAGTAAGCTTCAAGTCATGGGTAGGGTAATTCTTCTCATAATCCTTAAGTTGCCTTGATGCATAAGCAATTACCCTCCCATCTTGCATCAACACACAACCAAGTCCGCTGTGTGATGCGTCGCTGTAGATCACATATCCTTTCCCCATAACAGGGAGGGAAAGGATAGGGGCGGTCATTAATCTATTCTTCAGCTCCTCAAAACTCCCTTGACAGTCCTCACTTTACTCCCTTACGCGTCAAACGAGTGAGGGGTGTGGAGAGCTTTGCAAAGCCTTCCACAAACCGACGGTAATACCCAGCTATGCCCATCAAACTACGCACCTCCGAAACTGTCGTCGGTCGGGGCCAATCCCGAACCGCCTCAATCTTTGCTGGGTCTATCGCCACACCTGTGGCGAAATCACATGGTCTAAGAAGACTATCTCCCGAAGCCAAAACTCGCGCTTTGTCAGTTTGGCAAACAACTTCTTCTCTCGCAGAAGTTGCAGCACCACCCTCAGGTGCTCCTCATGCTCCGCATCACTTCGGGAGTAGACCAAGATATCATCAATGCAAATTACCACGAATCGGTCTAAATATGGTCGGAAGATCCAGTTCATCAAATCCATGAATGCGGCAGGGGCATTAGTTAGCCCAAAAGGCATAACTGTAAACTCATAATGCCCGTACCGACCTAAATGCCGTTTTCGGAATATCCTCGGCCTTCACCTTCAACTGGTGGTAACCGGACTGTAGATCTATCTTAGAAAAGACACAAGACCCTTGCAGCTGATCAAAAAGATCATCAATGCGCGGCAAAGGGTACTTGTTCTTGATGGTCACTTTGTTCAATTCTCTATAGTCCACACAAAGTCGAAGTGACCCATCCTTCATCTTCACGAATAGCACCGGTGCTCCCCAAGGCGACACACTTGGCCTAATAAAGCCCTTGTCCATTAAATCCTGGAGTTGCGCCTTAAGCTCTCGCAGTTCAGCCGGTGCCATCCGGTAAGGAGCCTTTGAGATTGGCGCAGTTCCTGGAACTACGTCAATCACGAACTCAATCTCCTTATCTGGCGGCATGCTAGTCAACTCAGATGGAAAACATCCGGAAACTCGCGGACAATAGGGATATCCCCGAGTCCCGGCGCCGCCGTAGGCCCCTCAACACTAGCTAAAAGGCTACACAACCTTAAAGGATCCTCTTGGGAAGTCGAAACTATAGGGGCAAAGAAAGCGCTCTGACATTCCCCGGTATACTAACATCTCCTGGCCTGGCTCTCGAAAAGTGACGGTCCTTGCGGCACAATCAAAAGTCACAAAACACCGAGCCAGCCAGTCTATCCCTAGACCATATCAAAGTCCTCCAGTTGTCATAAGACCAACAGGTCCGCTGGCATAATTCGGGACTCGATCTAAATCGGCGGGACTAACAGTACCTCTCCATGTGCAGAGTGCAATCGAGAATCTACACCTTCCGTGCACAAGGTGATAGTCCTATCCCTAACCCATGCAATAATGCTCGTTCTCTACAAATAAAAGAGATACCCCTATAAAACGAGGTACGAGTCCCTATGCCAGAAAGTAAATCATACCTGCTTTCTCTCGGTCAGCTACAGTAGAATCCTCCGCCAGTGCTAAGTCGTCCCGACTGCTCGACAACGGCTGTCTCTCTCCAGAAGGGTGGGGGAATGAAACTTGATCTTCTTGAAGGTCGGTCGGTGAAGCTCCCGGTCGTGGCTGGGAAGTGGTAGGAACGAACGCCGAAGTAGGTACCACAGTTATCCTCGAAGGGCACGTAACTCGCAGGTGCCCAGGCTGTCCACACAGGTAACAGCGTCCCCAACGTTGATCACAAGTACTAGGAAAATGATGATCTCCACAAAAGATACATCTGCCAGGAACTCGCAGCTGCCGTGACTGCTGCTGAGATGAATAAGGGGCAGATGCTGAAGGAGGAGCCGTCGATGGCACATAAGGGCAAGTAGCTCGGACGTGGCCAGACTGTCCACACCGATAACAACGGCCGAACCTCAAATTACAAGTATCAGAATTATGCTGTCCTCGGCAGAAAATGCACCTGACCGTAGCCTGGAGCTGTCTCGCCTGCTGCCTCCGTTTCCGAGAACTGGTCTGTCCATTAGCATCCGGTGCTGGGCGTTTTCTCTCTAAATGCTGCTTAGAAGCCCTGGTCCTCTCCCCGACTGCCGGATCACTCCTCTGTGCTAACAGCTGCTCCAAACGCTGGTCCTGTTGAAAGCTCCTCGCCACCAACTGGGTCACCAAGGCCCGCAGTTCTCCCAGTTCGGCAGATACTGCCTGCTCGGGCTCCTCAGAGGGGGTGGGAATACCCCCGGCGGAAATACGACGAAGGGGCGACATACTGTCACCAGAAGCCACAAATCAGGAAAACAAAACCCCACACGACCCAATCTAGCGAAAGTCAAAGACATTCCCCTATTTCTGTGACTTTATGTTGTCTGCAGCCAACATAACTGTTCACCAGAAATTGGGTATGTCGGTCTCTCTTCACTTACTTGGAAGAGTCAAACAAATAATTAACGACTTTCGCAAAATGTTACGTCTCTCACGCCCTATTATCCTAGGGTCTGCCAAAAGCTTAGGGTTTCCTACGTCCCAACTGACCTATCCCTAAGCTCTGATACCAACTTAATCTGTCACGCCCCGGAACTCGGGCTCGTCTACAGATCCGCCGTGCACACGGATTTCCCGCGTACACGAAGCGCTGGTAACCTGCTCAGATATAATGTGCAATAAAAGAGCATAATACAGAGCTGAAATAGAAGAACCACATAGTATCTCAGACTGGAACTACAATAAGCTGTAATAAGTACAATAATCTCCCAGCTCACCAAAATAGTACAACCAGCTGGCGAAAGCCAGTCCCAAAATAAAAGAGGAATACCACAGTCTGAGTAAAGGGTGCAGCATCTATCTAACAGCTCTCAGTCTCACAGGAGATTTATCTACTCAGCGATCTCCTTACCTCGATCAGCTGCCGATGGCCTAGCAGCTCCCGCAGACGACTCTGCAAAATAGAGGAGAAGAAAGGAACAGAAAAATAACAATGGGGGTGAGAACTACCAGATAAACCAGTAGCCTCCCCTAGTGGGCAAAAACCTCAACTCTGACGCACCCACTAGGACTACTAGAGGCAATGGGAAAAGATGAAGTGGTAAGGTAAATAAGGTACTGAATAAGGGAAACTACCACTAATATGCCTCTAAATGCAATACTAACAGAAATGACTGTATAAATGCATCAGGAAACAGTATCAGATCAAATAACCCAATCTTGTGCTACCAGTAAAACTGGTATTGCCTGCTCTGCTGTCGAACTCAAGAACTCAGTAGGGGACCAGCACACAAGGCTCGAAATCCCAAGGGACCAGCACACAAGGCTCGGTCCGAAAATGCTCACCTCCGGAGTGGCACTCGAGGGGAGCGACCCACACGAGTAAAGTATCTCTGTCATCAGTATCACAAGTATCTCTGTAGCACATGTCTCACAAGTATCACAATATAGCAGGACTGGATCATGACTATGATCAAAGTGGGAAAACTCCATCCACTAAAGAAAAGCCCAAACCCAGCTGATGCAAAAATAAACCAGACTCAACCCCAATCTGATGCAAGGATAAACATCTGGTCGACCGCCTACTGTCCGCGGTCACCGCAATACCCCACAAATCCACAATCTAATGCAATCTCGACTACACTATCCCAAACCCCTGCTCATACCTGAGCAACAAGCATCTGGATGCAAAGGACAACAATGAAACATGTTCAAATCTCAATATGATAGTGTAGCAATAAATAGTGGCCTTTACTAGATGTTCAGTCATGCATGCAAGCTGTAAAATAAGGTCAAAGATTTAAAAAGATTGATTTACTGAATAAAAGTCATTTGCATGCGAGATTATAGCCTTTGTCTCAATCACAGTGTCCCAATATAAGTCATCATATCATCTGTGGAGTTATATTAATTTTTAGGAGAGTTCGTCCCATCAATTGTCACGTTAGTTCGTCCCAATTGTCATATTAGTTTATCCCAATGATTCTCATCAATTGTCATATTAGTTTGTCCCAATAGTTCTCATCAATTGTCATATTAGTTTGTCCCAATAGTTCTCATCAATTGTCCTGTTAGTGGTCCTGTTAGTAGTCCTGTTAGTAGTCCTGTTAGTTTGTCCCAATGGTTCTCATTAATTGTCATATTTTAGGGGATTTCTAGTAATCCCAGTGAGCTTGTCAAAAATGAGGTAAGCAACAACCGCCCACCTCGAGTAGCTCAAACAATACCCCAGGTAGTCCCCTGGTTGTCCATAGTCCTCAAATCCTGCAAATCAACGCTCCCGGTATAAATACAAATCTTAAAAAGCACAATATTTGCTGTTTTTCAAACAGCACGGGAAAAGAGGAATTTTTCACCTCAAAAATGAGCTCCTAAAATCTCAGAAAAATCACGGTTGCGTTCCTCGCGAAGAGTAGATCAAAATCGACTCTTTAAACGCCTCGATCTGACGCTCCTACGTCAAGATAAAAATCGGAGAAGTCGGTGCTGTCCAAAAATCATCACAGTAAAAAGGGGGGTCAAAGAGGACCTAAAAACTGTGCCAAAAGTACGAAACGGAGCAAAATGATCAATACGGAAATCGAAGCCCTACCTCTTACGGTCGCGCTGTCGCAAAAATCGTCCAAAAATTCCACCCGGTTAGCCCGCAGTGAATTTTTGACGGAACTGCGACGGGAAATGGGCCTAAAAAGAAAATCGTCGCAGTGCGCCGCGTCGCAGATATCTCACTATCTGTAACTCCTAAATTCCTGAGATTCTAGAGAGAGAAAGAAGAGAGAGAGAGGAACAACTTTCATATTTGGCACTTTCTCAGATTCTCCCTTCTTCGGCTCGGAATCCAAGGTGGGAAATGAGAGGGGGTGGAACCTCTTAAATAATGGGCCAAAAGGGAATATTCCCACACGGGATCTGATCCGAACAGGAAACACCAAAACTGGCCATTCAGCGCGCGCCACGTGTCTACAAAACAGGGGACAGCCAGTGCAAGGACCAATAAAAATGCGCCACGTGTCCCACGTGGTGCACATGGCCGGTCGCGCGCCGGGTCTTCCGGATCCTGTCAGCCAACGGGGTGCCGCCACGTGTCGACCATCCAGAAGGTTCTAGAAACCGGCCAGCCACTCAGGAGCTGCCACGTGGCACGGGAGAAAGTCGGTGCACCTGGTGCACGCCAAGCTGTGGACCGCGCACCAGCGCCCCCTGCCCGCGCTGCCCGCTCCTGCCCGCGCTGCCCGCGCCTGCCCGCGCCGCGCTCCGCTGCTGCGCCGCCGCTGTGCCGCTGCCCGCCGCCGTGCGCCGCCGCCCGCCGCCGCTCGCCGGCGGCCGCCGCCGGCCGGAACAGTAATTCCGGCCGGCGGTTACTGTTCCGGTGAACAGTACCCGGTGCCGGAAAAATAAAGCGAATATACTAATTTAATCGTTTTCGCGTGCTGAGTCCAAATCCGACGTCCGTTTCGCCAAATTCTCATCCGAAATTTTGCAAAAAGCTCCCGGAAAATCCCATTTGCTCCGATTTTCGCGCAGAGTCAATTTTAAATACCCAATTTCGATTCTATAGGCTTCGTTGCTCTGTAAAAACTTCCTACAGTCACTAATTAAGGTTGCGCAGTTCTGCGGGAGTCCGGATCATCACAGTTATAGATTTATCATGCATAGTATGACTGTGTTATAGATGCATACCCTGTTCTATTGATTTATGTTTGATCATTTCCTGCTTGTCAGATTATCAGTTATAGTATGATCATTCTCTGCTTATTATATTAATAGTTTTAGCATGATCATTCCTACTTGTCAGATTATCAGTTATAGCATGATCAGCCTTATATATGATTACACTGCTCTGTTGATTAATCCATGATTAATGGTACATATTTGAATTATACCTTTCAGTTGCAGTATATCCTACTTTGCTATCCGCTTATTATGGTATCCAGTAGGTACGGCTTGCTATTTCCCGGCCCGTCGTGCCTACTGGGATACACTCCGGTGTGTCTCACACCCTCGGGTGACTGTTTTTCAGGTCCTTCGGGTGCGGGGACCTTTGGACGTTCTGTGTGAGGACGCGTGGTAGATTTATCCCTGATAGGATGTACCCCTTTTGATTTAGTAAAACATTGCAACTGTATTTCCATTTTGAGAACTGGATGTATTAACTTATGAACCTTGTGGTTGTAATAGAGTAGAACTCATTTAGTATAGCTATCTCGTATCTACTCTGATGGACTATTTCTGTTAGCCGAGCACATATAGGGAAGACTCTGTTTGTTGTACAAAGACTTGTCTATATGTGTGGCGGTCTGTTCACGCCTTGGAGAAATCAAGATTTTAAACTCTGATTAAAAAAAAAATTTAGACCCACTTTTGAATCTCGGGGCGTGACATCGAGGGTTTGTTCGACCTAGTGCCACCCCGTTGATACACGGTGGTGATGCCACCCCTTTGATATACGGTGGTGATGCCACGTCGTTGACACACGACAGTGAGGGTTCTTGTGTGGGGTGACCGCAGGCAGGTCTGGATATCATTTAGGACCTTTTGATGGAGTTATACCCCGACAGTGGTTTGCTTAGGATGCTTGTATCTTTTTGGGATCATACAGCTGAGTATTTCGCCAAGATGGTGTTCAGGACCCGGTAGGGGCATTATGAGTACAGTGAGTACAAATGGAATGACTAATGCTCTGTCGTCTTTAAGATTTGAAGAATTGTGTATTCTTGCTGCATTTGGAAGAATTATTGGAGATATTCTTCTGGGATATTTTGATTTTACCATATCTCTGTATGGTTTAGAGCTGATGGAGCACTTGTAGATGGTGTGACAAGGTCTGTGAGGAAGAAGCTGTATGCCAAATTGTTGTGGTACAAGTTTTAGCTTCGAGAGCATATCTTCTTGGATCACTTAGTCTAGCCATAAGAGGCGGTGGTGGAAATCCGGCCAAAATGGATGCTATGCGAGAATGGCCGAAACCGGCAGTTATTTGTTGAGGTAAGGAGCTTTTGGACCGGATAATGCCAGCAGAGCTTGACGAATAGGTGATGAGACTGATACCAGCGCCGATTTTAGCATCGCCAGTGATGGGAGATGGATTGGTGAGATACAGTGATGCCTCCCATAGCGGCTATGAAGTTGCGGTTGGATTATTGGCAAGCATCCGATATCACCCCGACAAGGCCACTGTGGTGGCGGATACCCGGAGCAGGAGAGCTACTTGGAGTTGAGTTTGATGATTTCGTAGCTGGAGCTGTGTGGGACCATTGAGGTGACCAGGGCTCGAGGTTGTATCCCTGGGGGTTCCTTTTGATGGTAGACCGCGGTGGAGCAGTCCACTCGGATGGTCAGGATTTGAGAGTGACCGAGCGAGGACCCTGGCGTGTTATGGCCTCTTCTCTTCTTGGATGATCGCGCGGGGGTGTTTTGGGTTGCACTGTCGAGTTGGCACCATGGTGTGTGGTTGATGTGTGTGTTGTGCTGTTCTTCTCCCCTTTTCTCCCCAGCCTTTTATTGGAGTCCCTGAGGTTTTTTTCCACGTCTCGGTACATGGATGATGTGTTTTGGATCCCTCGCCCGTGATTGACTCGCTCCATTTGAGATCGGTAAATGTTTGGAGTACGAGGGACGCCCATTGCAAATTCTGGTTCGTGTGTTGAGGGAATTGCGCAATCGGGCTATGCCGTACTGGTTGCTGCTGTTGTTGTTGCTGAGGAGTAATCACGGGGAGTGTTAGGCGACTTGGGAGCGGGAGACGGCGGTGTTGGGTACTTACCCCTGGTTTCTGAGACTTCTTAGGAGTTGCTTTAGTTTCGAGGACGAAACTTTCTTTTATTGGGGGAGGATGTGGTGACCCGAATCTTTGCAGGGCTTCTACAGTGTGACCGGCAGCTTCTGGAGGCCTATGGGGCATGTCGGCGGTGTTTGTGCGCCAATTTGGACACAAGTGATGGACTCCGGGCTTAAAACGGATCGCGTGGGTAATCGGGGGACCCCGTCGGATGTTTAGGGGTGTTTTCGCGCAAAACGGATATCAAATTTAGACTCAGTGCGAAATTCGGATTAAAAACGCCTTTCCGGGAGCCTTCGGCAATTTTTAGGATTGGAATTTGGCAAAATGGACGCCGGATTTGGACTCAGCGCGCGAAAACGGTCAAAATGGAATTTTTACATGTATTTTTTGGAGTTTGCTACAGTAAAGTTACTGTTCATCGCCGGAACAGTAACTCCGGCGACCGGCCGGCGAAGCGGCGACGGCGGGCAGCGGCGGAGAGCGGCGGCGCGGCCTCGGGCAGGCGGAGAGCTGCGGCAGGAAGGGCGCGCGGGAGCGGGCAGGGCGCGCGTGCAGGCGCGCGGTACACGCGGCCGGCGTGCACTGGAGCGGGGGGCCACGTGGCGGCTTCCCATTGGATGGTTCACGGGTCGCGGTCTACGGAGCAGCGCAGTATTTGGTGGACTCGGCGGGAAAACACGTGGCATCACGTCATTGGTTCGGTGTTTGGAGTGTTGTGCACCGGGTGCAGCGAGCGCGTGGCCTGGACACGTGGCGCACGGGGATTGGGCGCGTCACTGTGCGCGTGCAGGCGGCAGGGTGGCGCGGCAGGTGGCGGTGGCAGCTGGCGTGGCGGCCACGGCGCCGACGTGGCGCACGCGTGCGCCACGTGGCGACCCGCCATTGGCGGGTGCCAACTGCAACGTTGACCAGGGGAGGGCCATGCGGCGCGAGGAGATCGGCTGGATCGGCTGTTCTGTGTTCGGGGACACGTGTCGGGACGCGGAGCGGGTCGGACGGCTGGGCGGTCCGGCTGGATCGGGTGTGCGGGAGTGGGCCGAGTGGGCCAGGCTACTGTTTGGGCCCGGTTTCGGGGCCCGAAAGATTCGGGCGCCCGAAACCGGGACATAACCGTCATTTTTGGAAATGTTTGGAATGGGTCTATATATACCCCCTCCTCTCCCTCTTTCTCACCTTTTTTCGAGCTTTAGAGAGGGAATGAGAGGGAGAGATCTATATGAAAGTTGTTCCCCTTGATGTTCTTGAGCTCGTGGTGGATCCCCGGAATTTTTGGAAGCTCGGCAACGGCGATATCGATTTTACAGTTCGCCTCGGTTTTTCCCCCATTTCGGCCCATTACCGTCGCAGATCAGTCAAAAATTCACTGTGAGCAAACCAGGAGGAATTTTTGGGCGATTTCTTCGACAGCGTGTTCCTAAGAGGTAAGGCTTCGATTTTTGTGTTGATCGCTTCGCTCCGTTTCGCACTTTTGGCACGGTTCCCGAGGCATCTTTGACCCCCATTTTTCTGTGTTGGATTCTGGACAGCACCGGCTTGTCGATGTTATATCTCAGCCTAGGAGCATCGGATCAAGGCGTTTAAGGACTCGATTTTGATCTACTCGTCGCGAGGAACACAGTGGTCATTTTTCTGGGATTTTTGGAAATTGTTTCGAAGGTGATAATTAAGCTTTTCTTGGACAGGAATTTTGTTGTGGGAGGTTTTGAATATGCAGCGGTGTTTTATTTTTATCTTGGCCTACAGGTATCGGATCTCGGCGTACAAATAGTCGTTTTGGGGCTACTTTTCGCGAGGAACGTGACCGTGAATTTTTTTGGATTTTTTTGAGGACTGGACAGAGGTGATATTTAACCTTTTTGTGCTGTTTGGATAACAGCAAATGCTGTTTTGGTGGTATGTTTACACCGGGTGCGATATTTTGTGCAGTGGGACACAGTTTTCGGTGGATTGCTGTGTTAGAGGTCTGCGGGCAGCGAGTAGATTCTTTTGGTGTTGTGCGCGCTTTTCGAGGTGGGTGGTTGTTGCATGTCTCATCTTCTGACTTGCTCACTAAGTTTATTAGAGAAGCCACTATTGAACATATTGATTGATTATCATGCATGATTGACTAATATAAATGTGAGCCTATCATCTGAGATTAATTTTGTGGATATAGCATGTTGGGGATATTATTGGGATAATATTGCTGTTGGAACATGATCAGTGGAATAATTTAATAGTAATAGTTAACATGCCGTATTAGCACATAAATCTTATGGAAATTGGTTAAATGGACTAATTATCGGGACATGATGACTTATCTATGTGCGGGTTCCACCTTGGGATTTATTATGGATCAGGGATCATATACATGTGTAGTTGACTGATGATTTTAGCATGATTGTTACATTTATGTGGATTTATTATTTGTTACACCTGCAGAACTGTTATTTGATATTCTCTCTTTCACATTGCATGGGGACTTTTGCATGCTTGTTTGGACATCTAGATAGGCCACTATTTTATTGCTACACTATCATATTGGAATTTGACTTAGGAGAAACCATGATTGCTTTCTTTCTCCTTCTCATTTAGACTTTTGAGTCATGTTGCTCGGGTTCGAGCAGAGGTTTGGGATAGTGTAGCCGGGACCTTAGGGTCAGAGACAGGGTGTACTTGATGCTGGATTTGTGGGTTATTGCGGCAACCGCGGACAGTAGGCGGTTGACCGGATATTGATTATTTTCCCCGATTGTGGATTGTGGGTCATTGTGGTGACCGCGAACATTAGGCGGTTAGCCAGATGTTGACTACTTTATCAGGGGTCTTGTGGAGTGTCGCGGTGATCGCGGACATTAGGCGGTTGACCGGATGTCTACTTATGCATCAGATTGGGTATCAGATTTCTCTAGTGGATGGAGTTTCCCACTTGTTGAGTACTATTGCATCTGATTGGGGATTGGGGTTTCTTTAGTGGACGGAGTTTCCCACTTTGATCATAGTCTTGATCCAGTCCTGTTATATTGAGATACTTGACAGAGATACTTGTGATACTGATGACAGAGATACTTTACTCGTGTGGGTCGCTCCCCTCGAGTGCCACTCCGGAGGTAGGTTTTTCGGACCCAGCCTTGTGTGCCGGTCTGATACTTGTTTTGGGATGCGAGCCGTGCGGGCCGATCCCGCGGTTTCGAGCCTTGTGTGCAGATTCCGCTGAGCAGGCAGTACCAGTTTTACTGGTGGTACCAGATTGGATTTATTTGGTCATATACTGTTTCCTGATGCATTCATACAGTCATTTATTCCAGTATTGCATTTAGAGGCATACTAGTAGTGGTTTTCCCTTTTATTCAGTAGTTCTGTTTACAGCTTTACCACTTGTTCCTTTTCTTGCCTCTGGTAGACTTAGTGGGTACGCCGGAGTTTGAGGCTTTACCCACAGGGGGAGGCTACTGGTTTACTAGTGGTTCTCACCCCCATTGTTGTTTCCCCTTTTTCTTTCCCTCTGTTTTGCAGAGTCCTCTGCGGGAATTGCTGATCTTCGGTCGTTGCCCGAGGCGAGGGAGTCACGAACTAGATCTTTACCACCCGAGGAGTGTAGCTGTATCCCCTGGTTGGAGATTCCTGGTAGCTGTTGGCTGGTTTTACTGTTTTTCTTGGAGAGAGATCTTTTGTATTTGGAGAGACTGATGTACTATAGTTTTAGTTTATCTCCTTTTATAGTTGAGAGATGCTGTACTGAGGACATTGTATGATGATTATCTGTATTTGAGGAAATGGATATTGTACCCTATTTCATGTTGTACAGTGATTGGATTTTATTTTACAGTATTTTACCTCAGTATTGATATTTGTGTAGCTATAGTACTATTTTTTGCAGGTTAGACGCTTTGCCTATGCAGATTTTACATAGGTGGCGGATCTGTTGGCGAGCCCGGGTCACAGCTTCGACCCCTGGGGCGTGACAGATAGCATTCTATTAAGTCACAGCATCCAAATGAAAAGGAATTATAAAAACCAAAAAGCCAAAGAAACCAAAAAGCCAAAGAGCACCACTATGATATGCACTGTTCGAACGCTAATGAAGGAAATATTGATACCTTATAACGACCCGATGGGCGCACTCCAGAAGGATTGACTAAAACCCATTGATCATAAGAGACCATGGATAATAGCTCGGATAATAGCTCATTGATACTAGAGCTCCCATTAACATCTTTGTCGCCCATACTGATCACTGAAAGAATACATAATTTCATGCATTGACATGTCAAACAGTATGCATCATAGTACTAATGGGATGGAAGATAGTTCATTAGCAGGGATACTAACGACTAGGATCATTTTCTGCTTTAAAAAAAAAAAATGCATGTATTCCTCCATCAAGGAACTATACCAAGTGTTTCACACGATGCAGCACAACTATCATATTCAGAGCATGATAAACAGAGAAATGATTAAGTTAAAGTATATTTTCATGGAACTCTGAATAATATTGAGAATGGACTACAAATTTTACACATCATGTCAAAAAAAATCATGAACAAACAACGACTGATACAATTGCATAAGACTATGAACTCAAAACAGGACTAAATCAATAAACCCATCATCACCGCGCTTAACGTAGTATATAATACAGAAACCACTTGAATCTAACACTGATCCTAGATCATAATTCATGGCGTCGAATGAAACAAACAGGAACAAGATAATCTCAACAAAACATCTGAATAATATCAAGCAAAATTAAGAGCTAGATACTTGATTTAGATCAAAATTTAGCATGAGAAAGAGCTAGGAGACGACAATGGGATCGTGATTCGTGAAGAGAGCACGGATCGTTACCTCACGGATCGATTGAACAATCGGGGGAGAAGGGATCGGGAAGATCGGGAGATCTCGATCTCGCGAGGAGACGAAGAAGAGGAGGAGCGATCCTCGTCGAGATAAATGGGGTTTCGTCCTCGGATCGCGCGTGGAAGTGGACTTCGGTGGAAGAGACGAGGGCCAAAGAACGACGACGGAGGAAGACTCGTATTCAAGGAGCGTGTCTCGGGCGTTTCAAAACGGAAGTGGGACCGAAGCATGGAAACCGCTTCTTTAGCCGAAGAATGACTTCTTCCATGCGAGCGCCCGCATAGAATGGTATCGGGTTTCGGCCGGTGACGCGAGGGTAATTTGGGCTCCATCCGAACGAACCAGACCCGAATCCTAATGGGCCGTAAAATACTTTAGTCGATTCAAAATTTAATTAATATATTTTATATAATTTTTTTACATAAAATTAAATAAATTAAAAACATAAAAAGTAATCATTATTTTGAATCTACTATTTAATTTTTTAAATTTATTTTATTTTATTTTTTAATTTATTTAATTTAATGTATAAAAATTATATAAAATATATTAATTAAATTTGTAAAAATAAAAATTAAATTGAATATTTAGATAGTAAAATTAAAATTTTTAAATGTTCAATAATAATAATAATAAAAAACTGAGCCCACGAGTCTCTGATGGCAGATCAAAATACCGTATGGCATGAACATGAAGTCAACTAATTTACATTAACTGAAATAAAGGAGCAATACTAGTTGCACATTAACTTTTTGATCTATATATTTTATAATACTATTATCAAAAATTAATTGTTACCTATTCTTATCACGTTCTATTTTTTAAATAGAAAAAAATATAAAAAAACCCATCAAAATCTTAGATTTGAGTGTTATGATAAGATGTAGTTACATAAATTAATATAAAAATAATATTTTTCTGTACAACGCTGGTTTTATTTTTTTTGTCATTGATGCAGAATATTATATTCTTTAATAATTATTATTTTAAATATATTTTAAAAAAATTTTAAAATTTTAAAAAATTTAGTTGTAGATTAAAAAATGATACAAATATGTTTTACTTTATAAATTCAAATTTATTCTAGTTTAAGTGGTAGCATAGCCATAGATTTTTTTTTCTTTTTTTTGTTTGCTAAAAGAAGAGAGTAGCGAGGAGAAGGAAAATAGATGTCAGGTAGTTAGCTATGATTTTTTGTTTCAAATTTTTCGGCGAAGAAGAAGAAGAAGAGTGTAGCCATAGAGGAGACACAAATTGTAATAAATTCAATTGAGTTAAATACATCTGTTTTATATTATTATTGAATAGCACCCAATTTCAATCTTAATGTATTGTTTGTGGCATGTGACAGTAGGAAAAAAAAAAAATAAATCTCATCCAGATATATTTTGTTAGAAATTTATACGAAAAAGTCAATTCAAATACCATTACTATTATCATAATAAAAAATAATAATATTTAATTAAATATTTTTATAAAAAAAAAGATGAATTTTAATTTACTCTGATATAATTTAACTTATTTTTATTTTATTATTTTATGGTTCAAAAATTATACTTAATTGCTCTGTTATTTTATTTTATTTTTATCAAAAATATTAACAATCAAATAAAATAGTTACGTAAATTTTTTTGATAATAATAGAGTAGTTAAGTATAATTTTTTAAACTACATGATAATAAAGTTAAGATAAGTTAAATTACAGAATAATTAAGTATATATATATATATTTTTTTAAGTAAAACTAGCTTAATCACAGATAGGGGAAATAAGTTTTATCCCGAAAACAATAATAAAAAAATTTATCCACCACGTGGTTTTTCCTGCATTTAGTACATGTCGCGGTCTGCAAGCCGAAACATTGAGCCCAGGGCTGCGGCCACAGCCCATAGATAACAATCTTGGGGACTACTTGTCTGGCCTAATTTATAATTATTTTTTTTAAAAAAAAACCATTGTCCAACCTGTATTATGTGTTAAAAAAATAAAAAAATTTAGTAATTTAAGACAGATAGCATAAACCAAATGCATTCTAAGTATTACTATTTGTACATCCATATAAATTATATATAAATTCTATATTATAGTCTTTCAAATGCCTAAACTTATTCACTTGTTTTATTAATTTTTTTAATATTACACATTTAAAAATAATTTTTAGATGATCAAATGTATAATATTTATTATATATATATATATATATATATATATATATATATATATATATATATATATATATATATATATATATATATTATTCGATTGTTTTTAAGACAACAGTGAGACTAATACACTGATACCACCTCCCTCCGCCCTTTTTCTAATAATTTTTTTAATAAACTGAAGGAGGTAATTAAAAAAAAAAAAAAAATACTGAAAGCGTCGGCTTGATTCCTTACTAAAATTACCCACCAGATCTCACAGACTCTTAACAGATCCAAGTGGCCTCTCTCTCTCTCTCTCTCTCTCTCTCTCTCTCTCTCTCTCACACACTTTCTATCTCTCCTTTCTTCACTCCACACTGTGCACAACACTCCACTCGACAAATGCACTCGGGGCGCGGGCTCCGGGGCGGCGGGGGGCGCGCTGCGGCGTTGGCGAGGGGGCTCCAGGCGGAGAGCCTGGGGTAGAATGCGCTGCAGGTGGTGGGCAACCTCTGCTTCGTCCTCTTCGTGCTCGGCGTCCTCGCCTTCACCCTCCTCGCCGCCTCCTACCCCCCCGACAACCCCCTCCTCCTCCGCCCCAACTCCTCCCCATCCCGCTCCCTCACCTCCTTCCTCACCTCCACCACCTCCTCCTCCACACTCCCCTCCGACGACTCCTTCGCCCTCTGCACCGGCGAGGACTTCCTCAACTCCTCCTCCTCCGGCGCGCCCCCCTCCATCCACCTCTCCGATGTCTCCGTCGTCGTCGCTGCCGCTTCCTCCGAGGCCTGCGACGCCGACGCCTCGCTCAACTGCGCCGACCTGGAGATCTTCCACCTCATGATGCGCGCCGCCATCGAGGCCTTCCCCGACATCCACTTCTACCGCTTCGGCAAGCCCGCCCCTGGCGCCGCCGCCAGCTGCGACATGGCGTGGCGCTTCCGTCCCAAGGACGCCAAGCGCGCCGCCTTCTACAAGGACTACCGCCGCTTCGACATCGCCCGCTCCCCCAACTGCACCTACTCCGTCGCCAAGATCGGCGACTACTGTCACGCCCCGGGTGTAAATCAGAACTCGGGCTCGCCAACAGATCCGCCGTGCACACAGAATTTCTCATGCACACGAAGCGCTGGTAACCTGCTCAGATATAAGATGTACAATAAAAGAGCATAATACAGAGCTGAAATAGAAGAACCACATAGTATCTCAGACTGAAAATGAAAATAATACAATAATCTCCCAGCTCACCAAAATAGTACAACCAGCTGGCTAAAGCTAAAGCCAGACCCAAAATAAAAAGAGAATACAACAGTCTGAGTGAAGGGTACAACATCTGTCTAACAACAACTCTCAGTCTCACAGGAGATCTATCTACTCAGCGATCCCCTTACCTCGATCAGCTGCCAATGGTCTAGCAGCTCCTGCAGACGACTCTGTAAAACAAAGAAGAAGAGACAGGAAACAACAATGGGGGTGAGAACTACTAGATAAACCAGTAGCCTCCCCTAGTGGGTAAAACCTCAAACCCTGACGCACCCACTAGGACTACTAGAGGCAAAAGAGGGAGAACAATGGTAAGCTATAAAGGCAGCTGATAAAAGGTAACTACTACTAGTATGCCTCTAAATGTAATGCCAAAATGAACAACGAAGGAAGTGCATCAGTACAAGTATCTGTCTAGACGAACCCAATCGATGGACCAGTAAAAACTTAAAAATTGGAAAGCCAACGTATCCAGGAACCAAAAAGCCGGATCGGGTAGCTTGTTTTACTAGCCTTTTTGGATCGTCCTTGTCTTGATAATTCTTGAACCAAAAAGCCAGATCGGGTAGCTTGTTTTACTAGCCTTTTTGTATCGTCCTTGTCTTGATAATTTTTGACTCTCCACGAATCTTCTGGTTGCAGATCGGATGCGCAGATCGGATCGGATGCGAAGAGGGCTACAAGAGTCCTCTTTTATGTCCACACTCCAAAACCCAGGGAACGAAGGTGGAAACTCAGAGAGAACATAGAGAGAGAATGAGGAAGAAGAAAATCCCTTTTCTTCTTGTATCGTATCTTGTATATCTCAACGTATGAGGGAGGGGGTTCTATTTATAGATTATTAGGACCCTTTAGGATATCCCCTTTCTCACATAGAGATAAACAGAATATGGTTAGGATATGGGTTAAGATATGTTTCTTAACCAATAAGAAACATATCATTCTCTTTAACCCATAAGGATAAATCCTATCCTTATCCTTAACATATAAGGAAAAAACCCAATCTAATCCTTAGCACAAAAGGATGAATCCTAATCCGGATTGAGTCAAAATAGAACCGGCCAATGTGGACACACCACATGGCAACAATCTCCCACTTGGCCACATTGGTCAATTTTCTCTCATATACACTCTACTCTTCATACGAGTAATGGAGCGTGCGACCAGATGAAAAAAATCACAATGCAGGAGTGCCATATTAAGTCACCACCCAACTAACATAGCACATCCCTAACTAAAACGTATATGCCCCAGACGTTTCAACACACACCGGATCAAGTATCACAAATCCCCCTCCTGTAATCACAGGGCTTGACCCCACAACATTTCTTGTACTCATGATTATCTCAGTAACACAACCGAGATAACCGCCTGGGCAATGAGTCACAAGACTTTCATGATGTGCTATCGAAACATCTTCCTCAGCCCCTCACATTAATCTGTATCGGTCCAAGCACTTTACTAGACATGCTCCGCGAGATCGTATTTTCTCATGACCCTGAGATACACGTTAAGTTAGTTACATCGGACCTCTACTTCATAATGTAGTTCTAAGTCGAGGGCATAAAAAAAAGTGTTAGTGCTCACACAGTGACATAGAGGGAAGAATATATGTCACTCCACTAACTGGTCGACAATCACATTGCACCCATCCAATGGGTTGTGTCACGCTCTGGAACGCCATGCGAACCTTGGTCTAGGCACCACTAAGACATCTAATGTGACGCCCCACTTCCCAGGGGGTTACCCATCCTAGAACTTCTTAACTCTAGCACGCTTAACTCTCATAACCTCTTGGATCTTGCTACCATCCAAAATGCTATAGCCGGGTTAAGATATTTAGTCCTATTATATCATTTATATATAGGACTAATCCAAATTCCGGGGTGTCACATTCTTCCCCCCTTTAAGCCCTGACGTCCACGTCAGGCTCAAGCACACTCACAAGCACCAGGCGATGTGAGACTCGTCTCGCTAGCCTTAGCCGACCTTGTGGGGAGCTGCACTCCACCCACAACGGTCATTAGCCGGGGAGCCTCGCTCTACCCGCTATATAACCCTGGCTCAGCCGAGACTCATTTCACATTTCCGGCTGGTGAATGTCTCTGATACCAACTGTGACGCCCCACTTCCCAGGGGGTCACCCATCCTAGAACTTCTCTAGCTCTAGCACGCTTAACTCTCATAACCTCTTGGATCTTGCTACCATCCAAAATGCTATAGCCGGGTTAAGATATTTAGTCCTATTATATCATTTATATATAGGACTAATCTAAATTTCGGGGTGTCACATCTAACCACTACACAACTCAGGTCATCTCTCTAACCCAAGTATTTAGGTTCGACTGCTATACAGACTCGATATAGAATTTCACAAAAAAATTCTCATATCCAACTCTCAAGAGTCTCATCTTAAACTAATTAAGGCGACTTTCAAATCGTATCAACACTTTATTCATAACATATATGAACAAAGCAATCATATTACAACTACTAAAGTTTAATATAATTATTTAGTCTCATCCTGCTCACCACTTAGGTGCCAGGGCGATCACCCGTGTGAGTGGGCTGACCTGAGCCTGGTGACTAATGGTAATATGTGCCTACTAGTATCAATTACGCAATCATATATAAAGAAAAATATATTTTCATTAAGAAAAGCGTAAGATACAAAAGTCTCAATAATGTCCATACATCATAACCTGCGAAGACCCAAACTCCTAACGTGGGTCAGGAACATATCCCTAGCTATCGGCTTGGTCAACGGATCAGCCACCATCATAGTGGTGGAGATATGTCTAAGAGTGACCTCGCCTAGCCTAATCATCTCTCGAATGTAGTGAAAACGGATGTCAATATGCTTGGTCCTGCTATGATACTTGGGGTCCTTCACATACTCCAATGCAGCCATGCTGTCAGAGACCATCTCAACAGGCTCATCAGCTCGAGTCACAATATCGAGGTGCTGGAGAAATCTCCTCAGCCAAACAGCCTCCTGAACGGCTGCTGAACAAGCAACGTACTCCGCCTCCATGGTAGACAAGGCAATGCAACTCTGCTTTTTACTGCACCAGGCACCTCCAAGCATAAACACATAGCCTGAGGTGGACTTGCGCTCATCTCTATCACCGCCCCAATCAGCATCACTATATCCTTTCAATCTCAAGTCCCCAGCTTGAAAGCATAGAACGAGATCACTGGTTCCCTTTAAGTATCGAAGGATCCTCTTGACCGCTTGCCAATGAGCAGGTCCTGGGTTGCTCTGGTAACGACTTACCAAGCTAACAGCGAAGCATATGTCAGGTCGAGTACACATCATAGCGTACATCAAGCTGCCAATCGCACTCGCATAAGGAACCCTGCTCATTTGCTCTTTTTCTTTATCCGTTTTAGGGCACTGATCAAGACTCAAAGTGTGATTCTTTTCCACTGGAGTATCAACGGGTTTACTATGATGCATCCTAAACCGCTCCAGAACCCTTTTAATATAGGATTCTTGAGACAGACCAAGAAGTCTCCTAGAGCGATCTCTGATAACCTTCACACCGAGCACATAGCTCGCCTCACCTATATCTTTCATCTCAAAATTGAAAGACAACCACTCCTTAGTGGTATTGATCAACTCGATGTCATTCCCAGCCAATAGTATGTCGTCGACGTATAGAGAGAGGAACAAAATTCCCTTCTCTGACTTCTTGACATATACACAATGGTCTTCCTCTATCATGGACATACCGATAGAGATGATGGCTTCATGAAACCTTAAATACCACTGTCTCGATGACTGTTTGAGACCATAAATGGACCTTTTAAGACGGCATACTTTGTCTTCTTGACCTTCGAGTACAAAACCCTCAGGTTGATCCATGTAGATCTCCTCCGCTAATCCTCCATTGAGGAAAGCTGTCTTGACATCCATTTGGAACAATTCAAAATCTAAATGAGCCACTAAGGCTAAAATCACACGTATAGAGGCAAATCTCACAACGGGAGCAAATGTCTCGTTGTAATCTACCCCCTGCCTTTGATTGTAGCCCTTAGCCACGAGCCGAGCCTTATATTTATCGATTGATCCATCCGCATTGCGCTTAATTTTAAAAACCCATTTATTTCCAATAGACTTGCGCTCAGGTGGAAGGTCAACCAACTCCCATACTTGATTCTTACTCATGGATTCCATCTCATCTCTCATAGCAGCCATCCATTCATTACAAGCTGGTGATTGTAGCGCTTCTACATAAGAAGTAGGCTCATCATCATCGAGCGGAGTGCACATGAAAATATTCCCTTCGATCTCAAAGTGTCGACGGGGAATGTTTCCACGTTCACTTCTACGCAGTTGAGGGCCTAAACTGTCGGCTTCCAAGGGTATGCTCCCACTCATAGAAGCACTCCCACTAGCCGGAGGATCGTTACCACTTCCTTCAGCGACTTCGGGAAGTGATCGATCACCCTCACCGGAAGATGGGATAGCATCGTCTTGTAACTCATACAATCCGACGTCATTTCGCATTTCACCAATGCTTGGAAATTCCTTCTCTAGGAATTCCACATTACGAGACTCAATCTCGGTCATCCCACCATTTGGGTGTTCACCATACATCACATAGCCCTTCGAATTTTTAGGGTATCTGATGAACACATGCTTGCTTGCTTTAGGGCCAAGTTTTTCGAATCTATGTGAGGGGTTGTGAACATATCCAGCTGAACCCCAAGGGCGTAAGTAGTGTAAACTCGGCTTTCTACCACTCCACAACTCATATGGGGTAGAAGGCACTGATTTACTAGGGACTCGATTAAGAATATAGGCAGCAGTCAAAAGAGCATCTCCCCAAAAACTTATAGGAAGATGAGCATGCGCCATCATAGACCTAACCATGTCCAGTAGAGTACGATTCCTTCGCTCTGCAACACCATTTTGTTGTGGAGTACCTGGAATAGTGAGCTGTCTCATAATGCCCTTTTGCTCACAGTATGTCTTGAACTGATCAGACAAGTACTCATGTCCTCGATCAGTGCGAAGCACTTTTACACTTCTTTCTATTTGATTCTCAGCCTCCGCTATGAAGCGCTTGAAGCAATCTAAAGCTTCAGAACGGTGAGAAAGCAAATACACATAGCCATAACGGGAATAATAATCAATGAATGTGAGAAAATAGCATGCACCATGCCGGGCCCTCACATTCATTGGCCCACAAATGTCTGAGTGGATCAGCTCCAAAGGATGAGAGGCACGAGTAGCCTTACCAAAAGGCTTTCTACATGCCTTTCCAGCCAGACAAGGCTCACACACAGATAGGTCAACTTTGGCGAGAGACCCCAAAAGGCCTACTCGAGCCAGTCTGTTCATTCTTTCTTGACCTATATGGCCTAGTCTGGCATGCCATTTAACGGATTCATCACAGAGATTAGAAGAAGAAGAAGCAAAAACAAACGAATCATCCTCCAAATCTAACTTAAAGAAACCATTTATTAATGTACCATATCCAAATAAAGTACCATGAAAGGAAATGTCAAGGCGGTCTCTGTCAAAATGAAAAGAATAGCCTAAATGTAGCAAAGCTAAAACTGAACATAGATTACATCTTATACCGGGTGCATATAGTGTAAGGTGCGGCCACCACGCAACTTGAGTTGGTACGAACCAACTCCAATAACTTCCTCCATTGAGCCATTCCCAAGGGTGACAAATTGTGTGCCAGTTGGTACGCGATGGTAATCTACAAATCCCGCTCGATCACGCACTACGTGCTTGTTTGCTCCTGTATCCACGATCCAATCGGGAAGAGAATTAGCTACTAAAGCATAAGAGCAAACAAAATAGTGTGAGAGTGGTAGGGGTACCTTTTTCGGCTCAGAACAATCCCGAGCGAAATGACCCTTCTTCTTGCAGTTATAGTATTTTAGCTTCGCAACTTCTCTGCTGCCAGTGCGCTTGCCTCTGCCGCGCTTTTCAACTCCACCATGAGGAATTTGATTTTTACTATTCTGCGCTCCATTGTTGTAACGCCTTTTGCGCTTGGGTGCAATCCCACCGCGCTTCTCAGAGCGTGCAACAAGAGCGACAGAACGGTTCGCATCTAAGCGTTCTGCCTCAAGCTCGAGATGACGTGATATGCCATTAAACGTTTTAATGCCCTCACTGTGTGTCATCAGGAGCTTCATCTGGGACCATTCAGGGTCCGGCAGTGAACGAATCACCGCGAGAACCTGTTGCTCATCGTTGAGCTCATTTCCAGCAGCCTTAAGGTCTCGAATCATGGTGCTCATCACACGAAGGTGCTCAACCATTGAGTGCTTCGGGTCCTTAATGTACTGCTGAAACTTTAGATTTAGGGCACGCAGCCTCGTAACTGAAGTTTGCCCAAAAGCAATCTTCAGATTTTCCCACATGTCTTTGGCAGTCTCATATGTCTCAAACTGTCCAATGAGGTCATCCTGCATGGCACACAACATAGTATACCGAGCAGTACGATCCTCCTTGAACCATTTGTCATAGACATCCTGCTCATGCTGGTGTTCTGCAGTAGAGTTATCTAGAGGCACGGTCTTTTTGATAGAGAGAGTTTCAAGAACTCCTTGTTCATTAAGTAGGTATTGCATTTTCTGTGCCATATGTCATAATTCATTCCGTTTAGCTTATCACCCCCCGTGAGGTCAGCTATAACGTTTTTGGAAGCCATTTCACTACATTCAAAAATCAGGTTTGGACATTAGGCACATATTTCAAAAAATTAACAAGATTGAAAAAATATCCCCTTCACAACGGGATCGAAAATTTCGCTAGGCTCATAATCATCACCCAGTGTCGGTTCAAGAAATTTCAATCTTATTATTTTTTTTCTTATTTAATTTTGAAACTTATTCATAAAAATGGAACTCATCCATTTTAAAAGAACACATTTTTTTTTTAAAAAAAAAATAAATTTTTTTTTAAAAAAATATTTTTAAGAACTTATCTTAAAAAAATTTAGAGAATCCATATCACACAGATAATAATAAAAAAAATAAGTACTTGTGCCAAAATTTAATTTGAAAAACGTCGATGGTGTGCAAAACACATTCCTCTTACATGACCTTAATTATTACATCACATTTGCAGAAATAAAACCTACTACATCACTACAAAGATGTACATTAAAGGGAAACATATTCTAAAGGAATGCTGCACACGCCGAATCCGCTTTTCTAAAATTAAATTTTGTGAAAAAATACCGAAAGAACACAAATACTTATATGCACAAAACATAAACAATTAATAATAAGCTACACAAGCATTTAAATCTATACAAGATATAAGTTATACAACACATGCATATTTAAATCCCACGGGTAAAAAATTTCGCACCACATAGTGCATAAAAAAAAACACATAAAAAATTGCACCACATAGGAGCATAAAAAAAAAAAACACATAAAAAGGATCGCCGGGCAACCATGCAGGTTGGCTCGGCCGCAGCAGGCTGGTGCTGGCCTTTGCCGGACCCAGCGCACACAGGCGCGGCAGGCCGGGCCGTGCGCACCAAGCGCAGGGCCCACTCCCACCCGTGCAGCCAGCGCAGGGGGCGTGCACTCGCTCGGGGCTGCAGGCCGGGCCCTACGTACCCAGAGCAGGGGGGCTCGAACCCGCTAGGGGCGCTGCGGGCTGGGCCCCTGCGCCCGAAGCGCCAGGCCCCGAGCCCAACTGGCCCGCTTCGGGCTGGGCCTGGCCTGTGCCCGCAGGGGCGCCGCCGGCTGGGCCGGGCCCTGTTCCCGAAGCGCTGGGGCCCACGCCCGCCTGCGGGGTCTAGCGCCCGCCTGCGGGGGCCCGCGCCCTCTTGGGCGCCCACCGCTGTTGCGCCAACTATTATTATTATTTTTTTATTTTTAAAATATTTTTTAAAAAGTAATGCACACAGCATAAAAGAAAAGAAAAAAAAATAAAAAATATTTATTTACAACTGATGTAAATAAAAAAATTTCTTGATCAATATAAAAGAATAAAATAAATAAAATTATTTACAACAAATGTAAATAATAATAAAAAAATATTTATTTACAACAGATGTAAATAAAAATAAAATATTTCGTGATCAATTTTAAAAAAATATAAGCTAAAACTAATTTATTTTATTTTATTTTATTTTATTTATTCGATTTCACATAGAAAAAAAAAATGAAAAATAAAATTTGTAGAACTAAGCTACGAAAAATTTGATCAACGGAATATTTTTCAAATCAAGCAAACAAAGACATGATCACAGGCGAAAATAAGCAAACGCGCTCCGATACCAATTGTTGGAATTAAAGGGGCAGCGGAAACTTACAAACTGGATAACCAACGTATCCAGGAACCAAAAAGCCGGATCGGGTAGCTTGTTTTACTAGCCTTTTTGGATCGTCCTTGTCTTGATAATTCTTGACTCTCCACGAATCTTCTGGTTGCAGATCGGATGCGCAGATCGGATCGGATGCGAAGAGGGCTACAAGAGTCCTCTTTTATGTCCACACTCAAAAACCCAGGGAACGAAGGTGGAAACTCAGAGAGAACATAGAGAGAGAATGAGGAAGAAGAAAATCCCTTTTCTTCTTGTATCGTATCTTGTATATCTCAACGTATGAGGGAAGGGGTTCTATTTATAGATTATTAGGACCTTTTAGGATATCCCCTTTCTCACATAGAGATAAACAGAATATGGTTAGGATATGGGTTAAGATATGTTTCTTAACCAATAAGAAACATATCATTCTCTTTAACCCATAAGGATAAATCCTATCCTTATCCTTAACATATAAGGAAAAAACCTAATCTAATCCTTAGCACAAAAGGATGAATCCTAATCCGGATTGAGTCAAAATAGAACCGGCCAATGTGGACACACCACATGGCAACAGACTACTAGAGGCAAAAGGGGGAGAACAATGGTAAGCTATAAAGGCAGCTGATAAAAGGTAACTACTACTAGTATGCCTCTAAATGTAATGCCAAAATGAACAACGAAGGAAGTGCATCAGTACAAGTATCTGTCTAGACGAACCCAATCGATGGACCAGTAAAAACTGGTACTGCCTGCTCTGTCATCATCATCGGGCCTGCCAGCCTACGCAAAGCACCGAGGTGATATCATAAACTACTAACTCGCCAGCACCTGCCCGGTGTAAAAGCTCACTCCGGAGTGGCACTCGAGGGGAGCGACCCACACGAGTAAAGTATCTCTGTAACAAGTATCTCTATAACAAGTATCTCTGTATAGCAGGACTGGATCACGACTATGATCAAAGTGGGAAACTCCATCCACTAATGAAACCTCGATCCCCAATCTGATGCAATAATAAATATCCGGTCGACCGCCTAATGTCCGCGGTCGCCGCAATACCCCATAAGACCAAATCTGGTAAGATAATTAACATCTGGTCAACCGCCTAAGATCCGCGGTTACCACAATACCCCATAATCCATAATCGAGTCTAACCTGTCCCAGACTCAATTGCCTCAACTACACTATCCCAAACCCCTGCTCGAACTCGAGCCACATGCATCTGAATAAAAAGGAAAGCAATGAAACATGGTTTCTCCTAAGTCAAGTCCCAATATGATAGTGTAGCAATAAATAGTGGCTTACCTAGATGTCCATACAAGCATGCAATTGTCCTCTTTTAACTGTAGAAAAAGTCTCTGATATTTATTTTAAAAAGATTGATCTTATTGTACCAACATGTTAAGTTATTTGCATGCGAGACTAGAATATAGCATTTGTTTCAACAACAGTGTTCCTATTTAACATAGATGAGCTGTCATATAAATTGTGGGGTCTACTCATGCAATTTACAATTAGAAAATCTATTATCAGTTTTAAAATAGGGGATCTCTAATACTCCTAGTGAGATAGTGGTAAGCAACGACCACCCACCTCTAAAAGCGTGAAACGTACTAAAAAAACCTCCTCGCTGTTCACAGTCCCCTAATCACGCAAATCGTCGAACACAGTGCACAACTGTACCAACAAAACGCACCCGGTGTAAACATAAGTCCAAAATACAGTTTTTGCTATTTTTCCAAACAGCACGAAAAAAAGAGGGATTTTCACCTCTGAACAGTGCTCCGAAAAATCCAAAAAAATTATGGTTGCATTCCTTGCGACGAGTAGATCGAAATCGAGTACTTAAACGCCTTGATCCGATGCTCCTAGGCCAAGATATAAATCCAACAAGTCGATGCTGTCCAGAAAAACACCACAATAAAAAGGGGGGTCAAAGATGCCTCAGGAACCATGCCAAAAGTGCGAAACGGAGCAAAGTGATCAACACAAAAACGAAGCCTTACCTCTTAGGAACGCGCTGCCGCAGAAATCGTCCAAAAATAACTCCTGGTTTGCACACAGAAATTTTCTGACTGAACTGTGACGGAAAATAGGCCGAAATTAAAAATCATCGCAGCGCGCCGCGTCGCAGATAACTCGCTGTCGGCAACTCTAAAAATTCTAAAACTTTCCGGATAGGTAGAGGATAGAGAGAGGAACAACTTTCCTTAAGGCCTCAACCTCACTTTCTCTCTCTAAAATCCGGAATTTGCAAAGAGAGACAGAGGTGCTTTAAATAAGCATCAAAATGGGCCAAATTCCCTTTCGGGCTCCACACCAGATCCGGGCCAGAACAAGAAACAGCAAAACTATCCAACCAGGCTGCGCCACGTGGCGCAAAAACATGAAACAACTGTGAAAGGGCCAATAGAAACGCGCCACGTGTCCCCCCTGCCGCCCGCCGCGCACGTGTTCAGCGTGCCACGCGCACGTGGGCGGCGTGCACCCGCCAATAAGGGCGTGCCACGTGTCCCCACGCGGTTCACGTGGTCCACGCCCCCGGTGTACACGCCGGGTCTTCCGGATTGTGTCGACCAACCAGAGGCCGCCACGTGTCACAAACAAGCCGCCCTTCTAGACTTCGCCGGACCTGTCACGCCCCGAGTCCGCCAATTTGTACGGTTCGGGCACGCCAACAGACCCGCCAATCGGGTATGACCTTTCACTACCCGAAAGGAACGGTAACATCCATAATCATACAATAAGTATATACGGAAGCTCAGTATTAGAGTACTAAAAATCACTACTAATTTCAACTTTCATTTAAGGCTAAATTACAGAAAACCCCCCTCTAATATCCCGCTTTTCCACTTTACCCCCCTGTTTTTTAAAAGTCGACAATCTGCCCCCTCATAATTACCGAAATGTCTTTAGAGGGCAACGCCGTTAACGGAGGGGATAAAATGACTATTATGCCCTTACCTTATATTGGAGAGAGAGCGAGAGAGAATGCCTTTTAACTTGTTTCCCGCCATTCATTGAGGGTATTTTGGGTATATTCAATTTTTTTTTTTTTCAAAAACTTGACGGTTTACTCGCGGTTTCATGACGGCGGGGGGTAACTGTATATTTCGGTAATTACGAGGGGGCAGATTGTCGACTTTTAAAAGACAGGGGGGTAAAATAGAAAAGCGGGATATTAAAGGGGAGTTTTCTGTAATTTAGCCTTCATTTAATAAACAAACAGTTTAAGCAGGAATGAAAGCATACAAGAGTGAACCATAAATAAATTTACTACACTTTACATTTTTGAACTGGCTATTTAAAATTTATTACAGTCCTTTTTACATATATTCCTCACCATACAAGGTTCACTCAAGAAATATAAAAATGGCACCTCTGCTAGACCCTCTAGGTCTCTATGCTGCTGGGCCCTTGCCCCTGTCGTATGCCTCGCTGTCTGCACCTGTATCCGTCTCGACCGCTGTATCCATACCTGAACCTGTGGGGATGTCACCCAAGGGGTGTGAGAACTACGACCGAGTTCCCAGTGGGTTCAACCACCGAGAAAAAGTGTCCTACACCACTTGGTCCAATGGAAGCAATAATAATAGAATGCTAGGAAAACTAAATCCTCAATATCATAATGCTACTATGCATATACTGGCCACTACACTATCTGTGTATACTCACCAATCCATCACTACTCTGTCTAGCCATACCAGGCTGCTAAGCACCAACTCGGCCACTATGCCGCTATACACAGGGTTAAACTAACCCGGCCACCTTGGCCACTATAATTTCTCTTTATTCTTTAAATTCTGGTGCTTTAGTTCAAGTTAACCCTCAGAAATTCTTATCCAACGGGCCCCAGCCCAGTAGTCCTGCTACCATCAGATAAGATTTCTAAGGTTGCCGATAACACCCGCAAGTGTTACCCCGTCCTACGGAAGAAACGTCCCGAACGGGTCTCTACCCGGGAGAGGGACACTGCCTGCAACTCCAACATGGGCCGCGTTTCACTCCGTAGTTCCGCCCGTTTTATCTTTATGTTTCTTTTCTTTTCTTTCTCTTTTTATCTTAGCTCTTAGCCTCTTTGCATTTACACACTTGCTTTTTCTTACTTATTCGAGCTTATAGCTCCCATTTTGCCACTGACAAATCTCTTTCTCTTTTCTTTGATCATATAGCTCTTTACTTTCACTCTTAGCCTTTCGAAAGTACCTCGTCCGACGGGTCACTGCCCAGGGAGTCTTGCTCCACAATGACGAGTCTCAAATTCGAAGGCGCCATTTAAATTCTCTTTTTGTACTCTTTGTCTTAAGCAATTTGCTTGTCTTGCTTATTAACCAATTTTAGCTCTATCCTGAGCAATTTGCTTGTCTTGCTATTAACCACTTTTTATCTCTTACCCTAGGTCTTGCCACACGGGTAACTAGAGAGTCTCCTGGACTCTTAAACATTTCACTTTCACTTATTTAACTCAAATTGAAGTTAAAGTTATTGTCCATTTGCCCAGACACCCTATGACTTTCTAGGATTGTATTTGTTCAATTCTTTAACCTTGGGATCTCATCCCACTTTCCTGATTCCTCGCTGAATCCTAGAGTTAACTTAACTCTATTTTCCTGTTCCACTTTTAACTTAGAGTTACACTGACTCTAATTCCTTGTCTGTGAGTTTAAACTCTTCTAGTTCACCTTAGGTTTTCTTTACCTAAGTTCCACGTCATACTCATCCTAGAGTTCTTTGACTCTATGTTGATCACTAGTTCACCTTAGGTTTCCTTTACCTAAGTTCCATGTCATACTCATTCTAGAGTTCCTTGATTCTATGTTGATCACTAGTTCACCTTAGGTTTCCTTTACCTAAGTTCCATGTCATACTCATTCTAGAGTTCCTTGACTCTATGTTGATCACTAGTTCACCTTAGGTTTCTTTACCTAAGTTCCATGTCATACTCATTCTAGAGTTCCTTGACTCTATGTTGATCACTCTATCCAGTGTCCTTAGGTTATCACCTAAGACAATGCCACTCGTCCAATCCTAGGATAACTCCTAAGTTTGATGCCACTCATTAAAACCCTGAATCTAGGTTTTCTCCTAGTCTTACTACCAACATGTTCTTTTCCCTGATGTCACATGATTCCTAGGGTTATACCCTAACATGATCACAATCATAACATAATTAGCTACTTTTACGCATGCAATCATTTTCATATCCATCATAAATAATATTTATCCTCTACGCATGCAATTATCATCTATTTAGATAAATCAAGAATTTGCATCTTTCTCCTAAGTCCTCTTTACACATGCAAGTTTATCCTCTATCTTTGGCAACCAACAGTTGCACTTTTCTTCGGTATTCATTTACACATGCACATTTTATCCTCTATCTCTGGCAACCAACAGTTGTACTTTTCATCTGTATCTATTTACACAGGTGATCATAATCATGATTACCTAACGCCTCTAACAGGCTACTATCATGCTTCTAGATCGAAAAGCAAAGGAGCAAGAAGAGAGATCACCCAATTTCGGCAGAATCCCCCACCTTGTGGTGCCCCCAATTGCTTGTAGTCACTTGCAATTGGTCTTCACGCGATTCCACTTGCTTCCTCGAGCTTGCCTGCAAAACGCACTACAACAAAACTGGATTTTAGCGGCGATTATTTTTTACTTTTCCGGCGATTATAATTGCCGCTAAATAGTTTTACGGCAATTATAATAATTGCCGCTATTGGTAGGGTCGCTAAAAGTTATTGCGGCATTTGTTTCGGCGGTTGGTAAAAGCCTAAACAAATGCCGCTAAATTCTATCTAATAGCAACTATTATAAATGCCACTATAATTATCTATAATTGCCACTAAAAACATATTAAATGACTAGTAAATTGAAACTATAGCGGCAATTGCAACAAGCCAACGACATATGATTATTAGTTAATAACATCACATCAGATTGGATGTGCACCAGCTACTTGGATTAACAGTATTCATATTGCAAGGCAAGCACAAACAGCAAATATAACTGTCAAAATACCCTCATCAATAGCAATAAGTGCTAATTAACTACAACAAACTACATGATTAATGAGTTTTTTGCCACCATTACACCCAGTGACAAGTGAATTAAATGGATCAATATCTGAAAGTTGGCAGACTGTCAGAACATATTAGTCAATTTCGAGATAATTCCAAACTTCAATTAGCCTCCCAAACGTGCAGTTGATGGGGAAGGCTCCTGCAGAGCTGATGTTGACTCTTCTTTGGCCAGTGATTGAAACATCTGCAAATAACAAATCAGACAACTCAGAATTCTCAGACAAAGCAGAATTCTTATATACCAATAGAAATAACAACAAACCTTCATTATTCTATAATTGCCGTCAAGGGTAGATCAAGCAGTATGAAAAGAACTAGAACAATGAGTAATTTGTACATCCATATCATGATGAAAACTAGAAGCATCAGAAACCTATTTCATGAACATCATGAGAATAAAAAATAATCAGTTATGATAACAAGGAAGTATTTTAATGAAGATAATTCTAAGAAGACAGCCTTATCAAGCAAGTATTATTGAAGAAGAGTTGCTACAAACTACACTAATCACTTGCATAGAAGGACCCATTCCCAGAGCTTTTATAAGTACTCACGAATGGGATCTGCCAAACCGTCAGACTTTTCATAGACATATTACCCTTATGAATCAACAAATTATAAATATAAAAAATATTCATCAGAAATCGACAAAGCTCTTAACTAAACAAAAAAGACATCACTCATTTTATGGTAGAGTACCAAGTATTGCCTACCTGCAGGGATTCTAGTGACACAGATAGTTAATCCAGAAAACGGAAGAATTCTATAGGGTTCTTGAGGCACAAGACGATGCCCAGTCCAGCATTGATTTAGACAGTTCATGTTGACAATAGGTTTCTTGAGAACATTTAAGGCCCACTGCATCATAGAAAGAAAGTTCAAATCTTATTAGTGGATAATTAGGATTTATAACAGGAATACCCAATCAAAATAGTGTCAAGAGACACTATTTTGGAGAATTGAACTGTAGAAATACAGCTCTAAAATAACAATACAATTCATAGCATAATTCGGGATGCAAACAATCCAACCGGAATCGCTATAATAACCCACGGCCCACGGCCTAACACTGCTAATTTGACTACAAATGATGTAATAAATAAAGTTCCAACAGAGTGTATGTTCCTATAGGATAGTCATCATACCCAGGTAAAACATTGTTCTATATAAACTATAAGTGTACTATACTTTGAGCATACGAGCTGAGATACCATGTTATCACTAATAGTTTTAGACTAAAATGTTTAGTGTACTAATTAATTATCATGATCACATATAAATCAACTTGAAGCTATCCCTCGCATGCTACTAGTCCAATAATTAGGGGGCTTACATCTCAGATAATACCAAGAAACAGTACAACATGTTGGAGATACTATCATGCAGACATAATGGGTCGTTGATTTTGATAAATTAAACCCACCTTAAACGTAAATCGTACTACGGTATAGAATCCTCACAGCACCAGTTCCTTTCCTCTCAGCCAGGTAACAACCGCACACAACTCCAACTTCTAAAACACTCAGTATGGTAATAGCTTAGAAGAATCACAACAGATCACATTTAACAAGTCTCCAATCGAAAGATCAAAAAGAAGAAAATTAAGTCAGAAAAAGCTCAGCTAACCTCTCAGGTGAACGCAAAGCAACAAAAGGAGGAAAACCTAATAAGAGTTTGCTCAATAATTCAATTAGAAGGATCAAATCATCAGTCCTATTGAAATCGAGCAAAATTTTAAATCTCCGCTCAAAACTCAAGAATACACAACCTATCTTCAATCCAGCAGAATGAAGATACAACACATGTCTAGCTACACCTACCACAGTAGTCCATAGCTCAAACAAAGTCAAGTTGCAAGCTTCTCAGGTACTATTGAAGTGGTCGAGCAGGTCCAATGGCTACTAATAACTCACAGAGAGGAAGGAGAATAAGCTAGTTCCTACACTTGCTCTTGATCGGGGAAGGTAAAAGAGCTACTCAGTGAACGAGGGGCTCAATTTTTAGAGAAAATAGTGTGGTAAATTGAGCCCTCCAAGCAACAAGACCAAACCTAATACTGTAGTCAAAGTCGGATTTTCGGGTGCTCGATTCTAGTTCTGGGCGTTCGAATTGTCGTAACACGATTGACAAATTCCATTCTTGGTCGCCTGAATCATTATTCGAAACATTGCAAACACTGTACACTTTCTCGGATATCTGAATATGTATTTGAAAGTCAACAACCACCCAACACGTGCCAAAATCTCATGATACATTCGAGAGAGCCCACCAACTCATTTTTGGGCTACTACAGTAACTTCTGGACGTTCGTAAATAGGATCCGAAACTATGTGGAGCAAAAATGCTCAACCAATCGTCGGAAACCTGATCTTGGCCCCTGAAACTTTTGAAAACTTTAGTTTCCTTTTGCTTTTGCGATCTGGAATCCATTTTCGCGTCCATTTCACACTAAAACGATTCCTGCTCGGTCCGACAATCTCCAGATACGTCAGCTATCTAACTCTACTACACTCGAATAGTTACCGAATATCGAAACACTACACAACGTCTAACGCTAACCAGTGCATGCGCAACGTGGGATCAACCACTGTAATATGACTCTATTCCGTCAATTTTCTAACGCTCGTGGGCTACGCTCTCTTTTATTACGTTTTATGTTGCTTTTTTTCTTTCTTTCTATCAGGAGGGAGGAAGCGTAGGAAGAGGACAAGTCATACAATTACAACTCAAGATCAAGCAGTGCCATCCAATTGTTATTATTCATCCTCTTGTCTGGACTTCTTTTCTGCTTCGTCCAGTCGTCCTCTCCCCATCTTCCCTTAGGTCTATAGGAGAAGTTCAATAAGTGCATTATTCTTACAAGGTGGTACAACCTGCAAACATATTAATGCAACATTTGTTCTAAAGAGTGTGATGTTTGAGCCAACATGTGCAACTCTTTAATTGCGTGGTGCTTCAACAATCAGTGCTATCCGATGGACGGGTTGTGTTATGACAAAAAGCGGAAAAGATCTAGTTCGTTGGATACGAAAATACCAAAAGAGAATCGAAAAATAGAGAAGAAAAATAAAGCACACAATATTTACGTGGTTCGGCCACTGGCCTACGTCCACGGGCGAAGACGGAGCGGAGACTTCCATTATAATCAAAGTGGTGTACAAAATATGCCTCTCTCACAAAACCCTAATCCCAAAATACACTCATACTCCTTCTCATCCGCCGCACTAAATCAATGGAATAATGGTATATTTATAATAGTGGCTAAATCCTAATACAACTAGGAATACGAATCCACTAAGATTAGGAATAATCTTAATAAGATTAGGCATAATCCAAACTTATCTTAATTGGATAAGCAAAACAGAATAGGGTTAAAAAACCTTCCCATTCTAGAATTCGAGACATATCTAACAATCTCCACTTTGGCTTGAATTCTTTGTCTTCTCCACCAAAACCCTAAAAGCTCCTGAAAGTGCTACTGCACATGCAAACTAAATATACGGAATTCTTGAATTTGGTCACCTGACTTAATGAGCAAAATCGTGGGGTTCTCTGAAGTGTCAATCTTCTCATTCTCCAGTTACGCCTTTTGCAACCTCTGCTGCATCAGAACGACAACTTGCCGTAGAGCGAAACTGCTGGAGCGATCAAACTTCTCGATCTTAAATTTCGTCGACGTCTTGAACACCCAAACGAACAATCCGGCTCTGATACCAGTTTGTTACGACAAAAGTGGAAAAGATCTAGTTCGTTGGATACGAAAATACCAAAAGAGAATCAAAAAATAGAGAAAAAAAATAAAGCACACAATATTTACGTGGTTCGGCCACTGGCCTACGTCCACGGGCGAAGACGGAGCGGAGACTTCCATTATAATCAAAGTGGTGTACAAAATATGCCTCTCTCACAAAACCCTAATCCCAAAATACACCCATACTCCTTCTCATCCGCCGCGCTAAATCAATGGAATAATGGTATATTTATAATAGTGGCTAAATCAATGGAATAATGGTATATTTATAATAGTGGCTAAATTCTAATACAACTAGGAATACGAATCCACTAAGATTAGGAATAATCTTAATAAGATTAGGCATAATCCAAACTTATCTTAATTGGATAAGTAAAACAGAATAGGGTTAAAAAACCTTCCGGTTCTAGAATTCGAGACATATCTAACAATCTCCACCTTGGCTTGAATTCTTTGTCTTCTCCACCAAAACCCTAAAAGTTCCTGAAAGTGCTGCTGCACATGCAAACTAAATATACGGAATTCTTGAATTTGGTCGTCTGACTTAATGAGCAAAACCGTGGGGTTCTCTGAAGTGCTAATCTTCTCATTCTCCAGTTACGCCTTTTGCAACCTCTGCTGCATCAGAACGACAACTTGCCGTAGTGGAAACTGCTGCAGCGATCAAACTTCTCGATCTCAACTTTTGTCGACGTCTTAAATACCCAAACGAACAATCCGGCTCTGATACCAGTTTGTTATGACAAAAAGCGGAAAAGATCTAATTCGTTGGATACGAAAATACCAAAAGAGAATAAAAAAATAGAGAAGAAAAATAAAGCACACAATATTTACGTGGTTCGGCCACTGGCCTACGTCCACGGGCGAAGACGGAGCGGAGACTTCCATTATAATCAAAGTGGTGTACAAAATATGCCTCTCTCACAAAACCCTAATCCCAAAATACACTCATACTCCTTCTCATTCGCCGCACTAAATCAATGGAATAATGGTATATTTACAATAGTGGCTAAATCCTAATACAACTAGGAATACGAATCCACTAAGATTAGGAATAATCTTAATAAGATTATGCATAATCCAAATTTATCTTAATTGGATAAGCAAAACAGAATAGGGTTAAAAAACCTTCCGGTTCTAGAATTCGAGACATATCTAACAGGTTGCAATTTAACCGCAAATGATTTAATAGAAATCCAAATAGTGCATTATTTCCACAACGAATTGCATTACGCAGATCACTAGTGCAACTTTTGTTTTAAAAAGTGCAATTTGGCTTATGGTAATGCGACGACATTACATGAGAAGTACCATTTGAAAAAAGCGAAAAAGATTCTTGTTATCCTTGGGTTTTGTTCTAGCCGTTTTTCTTTCTGAGGTAAAAGGCTTTTACATTTCTCGGCTGATGTAACAACATACTTGAGTACTCTGCATAATTGTAATAATATCGCATATGCTATTTGTTGTTCTGGCTAATTTGAAATAAGAAGCTTGGCGCGATTTGAGTCTGAAAAATAATGTCGTACAACATGTTAACAATCGGAGCAATATAATTAATGGTGCGATACAATTTCAAACAGAACAATGATTCGACCAAGTAGTGCATCTAACACTGAGAACTTGCAACGTCGGTCACCTTTCGTCTCTTCTCTATTTGTGTAGATCTCAATTTATTTATTTTTTTTATTTGAATGTTTTCTGGCGTGAACGAATACATTATTTTTCGCCATTAACCAAACTTGCTAGCTCATCTAATCAAACTGGGTGATGGGTGAATATATATTTATACGAAAATGCTATTCTACTTCTTTTACCGAACTTCTTGCTGCCATCTCATAGATAACTTAGAAGTTCCAGTACACTGCCATTTTAATGGGTTCTTCCAAAAAGATGGAGGGTACGTCGATCAAGTACGTAGGAGGATTATGCCGACTTGTTTTTCATTGGTGAAGGGAAGAACTTTAAGGCATTGCAAAGGTGATTCTTGAAATTCCTGAACACTTCAAAGGATCGCTGTAACATCGAAATTAAGTTTAGCTATGGTAGAAATACAAACAATTTTATCAATATTATAAAGGATGATGATCTCCGAAACATATTGAAACTGTATAATGGTCACGCATTTCTGATTGAGTTGTATGCCGTTAAGATCAGCAACGAGAGAGGTTTTTATATGTGAGCCAAACGATATAAGATGAGATGCTTATTGACGAATGCCTGAAAATGTTGATAAGCAGCCGGTTTGCAGTTGCATGTTCACCTTTCCTATTGAAAGTTGACCTAGATGGATCGTCTGTTGCACATTTTTCAAAACTTTTTACACTTTCAGTATATAATACACTATTGAATTGCTAAATTGTACAATGTTATTTTATTTGATTGCTTAAATAATTTGTTGCACCATTTGCTTTGCACTCGTACTACTGATCCTGCAATTCTATTATCATCGATGATGCAGTATAATGACCGCTATTTGTACCGTTGATCTAAACGAACATATGAATTGCGATGATAGCCTATCTATTGTCGTATTCTTGTCTATCCACTATCCTCAAACGCATAATGCCATGGATATTGTCGGGTTCAACCATCTTGCAGGAGCGGACAACTCGGTGGTGGAATTCGGCAATGTCACGCCCCGAGTTTAAAAATCCAGTCTGAAATTTTTTTTTTTTTTTTGAATAAATTAGAGTTTGCAAAACGGGCGTAACAGACCGCCACACATATAGGAAATCCCCTATCCAAGAGGATAGGGTCTCTCCTATACATGCACGGCTAGGCTAATCCAATCATCAATCAGCGAGCAATAACTATCTCAACTAAACCATACTAATCATCAGGAATAATCCAAGTATCATACTAACATCAAACTGAAATATCTAAATGAACTGGAAACTGAAATACATAAGTGCAAGTCAACTACAGATAATCGGGGATCTCAATCATCGATCTATGTCATCAGGGGGACAGCTCTATCGTGACAGCCTCACTGGATCGTCCCGACATCCCAGCACCCGAATGACCTGAAAAACAGTCACCCGAGGGTGTGAGACACACCGGAGTGTATCCCAGTGGGCACGACGAGCCGAGCACCAGCTAATCGTACCTACTGGGTACTAAAATCTGCGGATAGTAAGAATCATAGGGTAAAGCTGAACAATAAAGCAGATCTACTGATAATCAACAGAATCCACAGATAGGCTAACTAGGCAGGTAATCAATCATCAAACTACAGATAAGAAATACTGTAAATCAGGATATGTCAGTGATAATCAGTCATAAGAACGGTAGATCATGTATGCTGGAAATCAAAGGCATCCACAATAATCATGCATGAGGAACTGCAAATGATAAAAGCATGTCTACCGATACTAATACTGGAAATAACTGAGCAGCAGTACAAGGTAAAAGTAATGCGTCAATAAGGAGACTACCATCTAATCAACAACCACCATATCGGTCCACAAGACCTCAGGGATATCTCGCCAAACCTGGCACCAACCTGGCTGACATACTACGGCACCCTCGGGCACTAACCTGGGAGTCGATGCTCCGGCACCCTTGGGCACTAACCTGGGAGTCACGGGTCGTACACAGACCACTTTACCGGTAAAGAACATCTACACGGGTAGCTACTCCGCTGATGTTCGTGAAGTACAGCAGTGCGGGCGATAAATAATGATCAATCTCGCGGTCCGTAGACCGGGTAAATGGCAACATGCCGAGATCTCCACAGTGTATCATCTATCAATGTCTATCAATCGGAATCAATCGATCAGGCAAATCTATGTCCAGGGATAATCACCGGGTAGAATCGAATCAATGCAGGAATAATCATCAACCAACACAATCAAGGATCAGATATATCAAGGTATCAAGAATGCAAGATATAAACCAACTGTATCTAATCACAATATTTGGGAGGAACGGAAGACTAATCATACAGGACTAAACACATATTTTTATTTTGTTTTGAAAATTATTTTGAAATCAAGTTCTTTAGGCCCAAACCTCGAAGAGCGATGCCTTCGTCCTATCAAACAAGAACAGACTCAGGCGACCCTGCGACGCTTGGATAAAAACATTTGTAAAAAGGAAAAACATGTGTTTAGCGGAAGCTCAACTCAGATGCAAGAATATCACAAGTATAGGTCTAATTGGGTCAACGTCAAACAGGAGGATCATAATATGTCAAAAGTAATCACGCATATCGAGTAATGGCTATCATTCAGGATCAAGTAATCGTATATCAGTAAATATCTCAATCATAGGTCAAATCAGATCAATGTCAATCAGAGGGATCATGCTAAGTCAAGGAGGTCAATATATGTCAGGCCAAGTCATATGATCAGTAGGGAAATCAAAAACAGGGGTCCGACAAACTAAGCAACCAGAGGGCCAAAAAGCTGAGGCCCGGTTCGAAGATGACCCACCTGGACGACGGCAGATCCTCGAACTCCCGCACAGCTACTGGGAGGCTGGTGCTGAACAGCTGGGCCCTGAATAATAAGATATGATCAGTAATACTCACGAAAACCCATCCCGACGACGTTACACTAACCGACGGTTCAAACGGGTCAAATCGGTCATTTTATCGATCGATATCTGATTCCTGGTCAACGAGGACCATCGGAACCCTAACAAAATGGCCAGGTAGTGCGTAAATACTGTCTAAGGTCAGCTTGCGTGCTTATTTTGCATTCTGGTCCATAACATCTTTTAATTTGCATAATATTCTTTAGTTAAATACTGTTTTGACTCGTTCTTACAATCCGGGGGTCCAGCGACGACGCCGTAAGTTCCAGCGCATCACATTCGACGCGACAGACCCCGTGCTCACAACCTTGGGTCAACGCGAAACCCCAGAGCAAAGTTAGCTCTTTAACTCACTACATTGATTGCATTGTTTTGCTCCGATCTTAACATCTGGAAGTCCAGAAACTACGCGGCGAGTTTCAGCGCGTTCAGGACGATGAGACGAAGGTCATGCTCACACAAATTGGGCCAAGACCAGGCCCATTTACAAATTGGCCCATAATATTATTAGGTCCAATATACAACTTTGTTATACTTTAACTTATATTTGATCTAAACCAAATTTAACTAGAGCATCATGATTAAAGGACTAAATAAGGTTGGAGGCTCACCTTGCGTGCGTCGGAGGCCGGCCGGAGAGCTTGCCGGAGCAAGGTGGTGCACCAACTCAAAGCTACCCAAGGCTCGGTTTGGTGTTCTTGGAGTAGCTCGGGTTCAGCTCTGCATCTGAGGCGAGCACACGCTAGAAGGGGTCCCCAGGAGGTCTCGGGTCCAAGCTGGGTCGAGCGGCGGCGGCCGGAGGTGGCGGCGGCCGGAGGAGAGCCCGAAAAGGGTGGCTCGGGTGCAACCTTTAAGCCGAGCCACAGGGGGGTGTCCTAGGTCAAAACAGGGTCAAGGGATTCATAATTGAGGCGTCTAGATCGTACCTGTGCAGTTGGCCGGAGGCCAAAGCGGCGGGGATCGCCGGAGAGGAAACCCGATCCCAACTCGGGTGCAACCCTGGAGCATCAAAGCCTTACGTTAAGGTTGCCATGCAAGGTGACCATCGGCTTGAGAACAAGAAAATAGACTCACCTGCATGGCTTTCCCGGCGTCGGGAAGCGTCGGCGACGCACGGCGGCGGAGCTCGGCCGACCTCGGAGGAGCTCCAATGGCGGATTCCGGCCGGTTGTGTTCGGGCTGGTGAAACTTGGACCAGAAGGTCCCACTTGGTACCAGGAGGCTTCTGGTGGTGGTGGACGGCGGCTCCGGTGAGCGGCGGCGCCGGACGGCGACGATCGGCCGTTTGTGAAGAAAGCCCGAAGCTAGGGCAGTCTCGGTTGGCCCCGATCCTGATCCGATCGGGCCCGGCTTTGGTGGAGAGGTTCCAGTCGACGGGAAGAATCGTTCCAACGGTGCTGATCTGGGTTTTATCGGTCGGATGGAGGCGACGGTCAGCGGCGGCCAAGAACACAATAATCCGATGGAATGGCTCCCGCCGGCGATCGGGTCGGCGGCGCCGGCCCCAGTCTGCACCCGACCGAACCTCTCGGCGTCAGGAATACAAAGGTTGTGCTCAAGAACCCGAATGCACAAGAAAGTCCCAAGAGCTTACCTCGCCGGAGTTTAGCAAGGTGATGCTGTCATCCGCGGCGGCGCCCGGCGGCGGCAGGGACCGGGACCACCACAGCCTGGTTGCGGCTTCCCAGGGGACTCCTCCAGACCGGGTCTGGACCTCTCCAAACCTCCTTGATCACCTTCTCTCCAACCACCCGAGAGCAAGGTGGTATTCTCTCTCTCTTTTCCGGCAAGGGGAGGCGGTGGCCGGTGCGGGGAGACCCCGGGGAGCGCGGCAGAGAAGGGGAGGAAGTTGTTGGGGCGGCTAGGGGCAGAGCTTAAGGTTTAGGCTGTAGGGAAACCCTAGCCGTATACATGCATATATATATAGGGTTAGTAACACTTGCATTTTAGCCCTTCTAGGTTTTCTATTTACTGTTAGGTCCTCTACTGTATTTTTCTTTCACTCTCAGGTCCCTCACTAGGGAGTGGCACCATAATCGAGGCAACAAATACAGGGTTTTAAGTGCAAAAACTGCATTTTCCGATGCTTTTCACGCTTTTCGAGGAGATCCGAGCGTCAGATCGAAAAACGGACATCGCCAGGACGTCCGGCTCGACGATGCCTATCAAGTAGCGATCTTCGTTTTTCGAGAAAATGCCCAGATAAAATTTCGTTCCATAAAAACTGTCTAATTTTACAGTTTTCACGCTTTTCGAAATTCCAGAGTCGTCAAACAGAATTTTCGACTGCGCCATTGCGTTCAGAACATCGAAATTAGCTAGAATTGACTACTCGAACCACTATATTAGGAGTCCAGATAGTAAATTGGCCAACGTTGGCGCGAAGGGGAATCAAATTCAAGGTTTACTGTTCATCAACAGTCCCAAGCACTATGCACTTAAGTCGCGGGTCCCGCCCGCTTCTTCGTCAATTTCTGGAAGATCCGACCATCGGATCTGAACATGCTTAATATGGTTTTCACTCGATTCGACGAGACGGTCGTGCTGGTGATCTCGGATCTTCGAGATTAGGCTCGGGTTGCAAAGTGGTATTTTTGGCCCACTAATTGTGCAATTTACACTGCAGAAAAGGGGCACTGAGGCTACTCTTGCCATTCATAATTCAAAATCGACTAGACTTTTATTCTTTTCCTTTTTATTTAATTACAAAATTTCAAGTTCTTACATCTCTCCCACCAAAAAGGAAGTTTCGTCCCTGAAACTTAATACAACTAAGAACCAAATTAATGGGAGTAACGCTCCATCATGGTTGTCCCATTGTACTTTGACGTAGGGGATCGATCTGTTCCTCAGCTTCTTTTCATCTCGAGCCAGGATCTTTAGTGGTACCTCATCATGGCTCAGATCCTCGCGAAGCTGGACAGCGGTGGGGCTGATAATGTGGGAAGGATCCCTGATCCGTGATCATTAGCAGCTCTGGGGACACGTTCTTTCGGCTCAAGGCATCTTGTACTGTGTGGTTTGTGATAACACTAGGGTTCACAATTCTGTTTCATCCAAACTGCTAAAGATTCTGGTTCATTTATTGTTCATTTGTACTACCACTTATTTCTATTATCGAATCAGTTGCAAGATCTGGCGAGATCAACATGGCTTGTGGCCGCAAGCTCGAACGAATGTCTACATTAATGACAAATATAATCTGTCCACTATGTACACGACTATCTGAGACCTACCTAAGGTCCAACATGGTCTGGAATATCAATACTGAAACTATAACATCGTCGTCCAAAGACAACCTTGGAAACTAAATTTAAGTAAGCAGACAAATAGACCCAATCATGATATTCCCCTTTTCAGGGTGGGGTATTTCCTCAGCTCTTTCGACAGTACGTTGTCTGCAGCCAACGTGCTTATCAAAAGAAAAGTGAAATACCAGAGATCTGTCGCCAACATCAAGTTGGGGACACGACTCCTACCGGAGTCAACAGAAGATATAACTCATACCTCATGACACAAATCTCTACGCCGATACTATAAACCTATATCAACTACAAATCAGATTCCTTTAGAATGAAAGTCAAATTCCTCAAGCTATCATCATCTCTATCAAAGTAATCGTGAATCCCAAATTAGTTTACACTGATCAGGGTTGGGACACGATTCATTAAGGTCTAATATTTGCTGGATGTCGTCAGGAAAGCGTCTCATAAGTGTGAAAGTACACCTGAACTCCTAACCGCTAGACAAATACCCCGCGCTCTCACGTGACAAGTCATCCTAGGGTTCATCCTAACCAGTTCCTAATCATCTTTTCCTAGGTACCGTGTACCTATGCTCTGATACCATCTAATCTGTCACGCCCCGAGTTTAAAAATCCAGTCTGAAATTTTTTTTTTTTTTTTGAATAAATTAGAGTTTGCAAAACGGGCGTAACAGACCGCCACACATATAGGAAATCCCCTATCCAAGAGGATAGGGTCTCTCCTATACATGCACGGCTAGGCTAATCCAATCATCAATCAGCGAGCAATAACTATCTCAACTAAACCATACTAATCATCAGGAATAATCCAAGTATCATACTAACATCAAACTGAAATATCTAAATGAACTGGAAACTGAAATACATAAGTGCAAGTCAACTACAGATAATCGGGGATCTCAATCATCGATCTATGTCATCAGGGGGACAGCTCTATCGTGACAGCCTCACTGGATCGTCCCGACATCCCAGCACCCGAATGACCTGAAAAACAGTCACCCGAGGGTGTGAGACACACCGGAGTGTATCCCAGTGGGCACGACGAGCCGAGCACCAGCTAATCGTACCTACTGGGTACTAAAATCTGCGGATAGTAAGAATCATAGGGTAAAGCTGAACAATAAAGCAGATCTACTGATAATCAACAGAATCCACAGATAGGCTAACTAGGCAGGTAATCAATCATCAAACTACAGATAAGAAATACTGTAAATCAGGATATGTCAGTGATAATCAGTCATAAGAACGGTAGATCATGTATGCTGGAAATCAAAGGCATCCACAATAATCATGCATGAGGAACTGCAAATGATAAAAGCATGTCTACCGATACTAATACTGGAAATAACTGAGCAGCAGTACAAGGTAAAAGTAATGCGTCAATAAGGAGACTACCATCTAATCAACAACCACCATATCGGTCCACAAGACCTCAGGGATATCTCGCCAAACCTGGCACCAACCTGGCTGACATACTCCGGCACCCTCGGGCACTAACCTGGGAGTCGATGCTCCGGCACCCTTGGGCACTAACCTGGGAGTCACGGGTCGTACACAGACCACTTTACCGGTAAAGAACATCTACACGGGTAGCTACTCCGCTGATGTTCGTGAAGTACAGCAGTGCGGGCGATAAATAATGATCAATCTCGCGGTCCGTAGACCGGGTAAATGGCAACATGCCGAGATCTCCACAGTGTATCATCTATCAATGTCTATCAATCAGAATCAATCGATCAGGCAAATCTATGTCCAGGGATAATCACCGGGTAGAATCGAATCAATGCAGGAATAATCATCAACCAACACAATCAAGGATCAGATATATCAAGGTATCAAGAATGCAAGATATAAACCAACTGTATCTAATCACAATATTTGGGAGGAACGGAAGACTAATCATACAGGACTAAACACATATTTTTATTTTGTTTTGAAAATTATTTTGAAATCAAGTTCTTTAGGCCCAAACCTCGAAGAGCGATGCCTTCGTCCTATCAAACAAGAACAGACTCAGGCGACCCTGCGACGCTTGGATAAAAACATTTGTAAAAAGGAAAAACATGTGTTTAGCGGAAGCTCAACTCAGATGCAAGAATATCACAAGTATAGGTCTAATTGGGTCAACGTCAAACAGGAGGATCATAATATGTCAAAAGTAATCACGCATATCGAGTAATGGCTATCATTCAGGATCAAGTAATCGTATATCAGTAAATATCTCAATCATAGGTCAAATCAGATCAATGTCAATCAGAGGGATCATGCTAAGTCAAGGAGGTCAATATATGTCAGGCCAAGTCATATGATCAGTAGGGAAATCAAAAACAGGGGTCCGACAAACTAAGCAACCAGAGGGCCAAAAAGCTGAGGCCCGGTTCGAAGATGACCCACCTGGACGACGGCAGATCCTCGAACTCCCGCACAGCTACTGGGAGGCTGGTGCTGAACAGCTGGGCCCTGAATAATAAGATATGATCAGTAATACTCACGAAAACCCATCCCGACGACGTTACACTAACCGACGGTTCAAACGGGTCAAATCGGTCATTTTATCGATCGATATCTGATTCCTGGTCAACGAGGACCATCGGAACCCTAACAAAATGGCCAGGTAGTGCGTAAATACTGTCTAAGGTCAGCTTGCGTGCTTATTTTGCATTCTGGTCCATAACATCTTTTAATTTGCATAATATTCTTTAGTTAAATACTGTTTTGACTCGTTCTTACAATCCGGGGGTCCAGCGACGACGCCGTAAGTTCCAGCGCGTCACATTCGACGCGACAGACCCCGTGCTCACAACCTTGGGTCAACGCGAAACCCCAGAGCAAAGTTAGCTCTTTAACTCACTACATTGATTGCATTGTTTTGCTCCGATCTTAACATCTGGAAGTCCAGAAACTACGCGGCGAGTTTCAGCGCGTTCAGGACGATGAGACGAAGGTCATGCTCACACAAATTGGGCCAAGACCAGGCCCATTTACAAATTGGCCCATAATATTATTAGGTCCAATATACAACTTTGTTATACTTTAACTTATATTTGATCTAAACCAAATTTAACTAGAGCATCATGATTAAAGGACTAAATAAGGTTGGAGGCTCACCTTGCGTGCGTCGGAGGCCGGCCGGAGAGCTTGCCGGAGCAAGGTGGTGCACCAACTCAAAGCTACCCAAGGCTCGGTTTGGTGTTCTTGGAGTAGCTCGGGTTCAGCTCTGCATCTGAGGCGAGCACACGCTAGAAGGGGTCCCCAGGAGGTCTCGGGTCCAAGCTGGGTCGAGCGGCGGCGGCCGGAGGTGGCGGCGGCCGGAGGAGAGCCCGAAAAGGGTGGCTCGGGTGCAACCTTTAAGCCGAGCCACAGGGGGGTGTCCTAGGTCAAAACAGGGTCAAGGGATTCATAATTGAGGCGTCTAGATCGTACCTGTGCAGTTGGCCGGAGGCCAAAGCGGCGGGGATCGCCGGAGAGGAAACCCGATCCCAACTCGGGTGCAACCCTGGAGCATCAAAGCCTTACGTTAAGGTTGCCATGCAAGGTGACCATCGGCTTGAGAACAAGAAAATAGACTCACCTGCATGGCTTTCCCGGCGTCGGGAAGCGTCGGCGACGCACGGCGGCGGAGCTCGGCCGACCTCGGAGGAGCTCCAATGGCGGATTCCGGCCGGTTGTGTTCGGGCTGGTGAAACTTGGACCAGAAGGTCCCACTTGGTACCAGGAGGCTTCTGGTGGTGGTGGACGGCGGCTCCGGTGAGCGGCGGCGCCGGACGGCGACGATCGGCCGTTTGTGAAGAAAGCCCGAAGCTAGGGCAGTCTCGGTTGGCCCCGATCCTGATCCGATCGGGCCCGGCTTTGGTGGAGAGGTTCCAGTCGACGGGAAGAATCGTTCCAACGGTGCTGATCTGGGTTTGATCGGTCGGATGGAGGCGACGGTCAGCGGCGGCCAAGAACACAATAATCCGATGGAATGGCTCCCGCCGGCGATCGGGTCGGCGGCGCCGGCCCCAGTCTGCACCCGACCGAACCTCTCGGCGTCAGGAATACAAAGGTTGTGCTCAAGAACCCGAATGCACAAGAAAGTCCCAAGAGCTTACCTCGCCGGAGTTTAGCAAGGTGATGCTGTCATCCGCGGCGGCGCCCGGCGGCGGCAGGGACCGGGACCACCACAGCCTGGTTGCGGCTTCCCAGGGGACTCCTCCAGACCGGGTCTGGACCTCTCCAAACCTCCTTGATCACCTTCTCTCCAACCACCCGAGAGCAAGGTGGTATTCTCTCTCTCTTTTCCGGCAAGGGGAGGCGGTGGCCGGTGCGGGGAGACCCCGGGGAGCGCGGCAGAGAAGGGGAGGAAGTTGTTGGGGCGGCTAGGGGCAGAGCTTAAGGTTTAGGCTGTAGGGAAACCCTAGCCGTATACATGCATATATATATAGGGTTAGTAACACTTGCATTTTAGCCCTTCTAGGTTTTCTATTTACTGTTAGGTCCTCTACTGTATTTTTCTTTCACTCTCAGGTCCCTCACTAGGGAGTGGCACCATAATCGAGGCAACAAATACAGGGTTTTAAGTGCAAAAACTGCATTTTCCGATGCTTTTCACGCTTTTCGAGGAGATCCGAGCGTCAGATCGAAAAACGGACATCGCCAGGACGTCCGGCTCGACGATGCCTATCAAGTAGCGATCTTCGTTTTTCGAGAAAATGCCCAGATAAAATTTCGTTCCATAAAAACTGTCTAATTTTACAGTTTTCACGCTTTTCGAAATTCCAGAGTCGTCAAACAGAATTTTCGACTGCGCCATTGCGTTCAGAACATCGAAATTAGCTAGAATTGACTACTCGAACCACTATATTAGGAGTCCAGATAGTAAATTGGCCAACGTTGGCGCGAAGGGGAATCAAATTCAAGGTTTACTGTTCATCAACAGTCCCAAGCACTATGCACTTAAGTCGCGGGTCCCGCCCGCTTCTTCGTCAATTTCTGGAAGATCCGACCATCGGATCTGAACATGTTTAATATGGTTTTCACTCGATTCGACGAGACGGTCGTGCTGGTGATCTCGGATCTTCGAGATTAGGCTCGGGTTGCAAAGTGGTATTTTTGGCCCACTAATTGTTCAATTTACACTGCAGAAAAGGGGCACTGAGGCTACTCTTGCCATTCATAATTCAAAATCGACTAGACTTTTATTCTTTTCCTTTTTATTTAATTACAAAATTTCAAGTTCTTACAGGCAACGAAGAATTCGAGGTGGATCTCGTAGTCAACTACGCTACGCCAGAGGTTGTTGGATATGTCGTAGGTGTAGATGATTTTCATGAGGGCCACATCTACAATTCGCAAGCGGACTTCAAGAGAGCCCTCAAATGTTATGTCATGGAAAGAGGTTTCGGGTACGTCCCCATAAAGTGTAACGATAACAAAATAACGACAATATGCATTTTCGACGATCATCGCCCATGGTGAATCAAGGTGTGTCACTTGCCAGGACTTAATCTATGGTGGGTGAAGAAATTTGTTTCCACACATACATGCAACCGAGCAATAGAATGTATGGGACATGGGAATTGCGATGAGTATTTTATTACTACTTCAATCCGAGAGCAAGTGGTGGCGAATGAGAAGTACACGCCACAAATGGTACAAATCGAGATTCAATGTACATAATTAAGGTGCAAAAATATTGTATTGAAAAGTTGATCAGGCTAGAGTAAGGGTTCTTGAGTTGGTACGAGAAGATTTTGAGGGATCGTACGCGACACTTCCATTGTACAAGAGCTGAAGATGGGTGGTGTAGATGCATGTGTATAGCTAGAATACCACGATGAAGGGCGTTTCCACCAGTTCTTTTGGGTATTTGGAGCTTCGATTCATGCTTTCTACAAACATTTCAGGCTGCTTGTTAGACTCGATGGTATCAATACAATTACATTAAAGGGGGAATTCTCAACGACCTCTCCTTAATTTCGGAATGTGCGTCTCAGGTCCTTCATTTTTTTTCTTTTCTTTTTTTATGGACCTCTCACTTTTTCTCTTTTTTTTTTTCCTTCACGTTTCTCTTTTTTCCTCGATGACGGCGCTCCCTACCCCGCCACTCCCTTCACCAACTCCGCCGCGGAAATGTCCTATCTCCCACCAACTCCATTTCTTCTCCCTTTCTTCTCTCACCGAGCGGCGCTCCCTCCCCCGCCACTCCCCTCACCAACTCCGCCGCGGAAATGTCCTATCTCCCACCAACTCCATTTCTTCTCCCTTTCTTCTCTCTCTCGGCGCCGTCTGGTGAGCTTGAAGCCTATAAAAAGATAGGTCTGTTCACAAGAAGGGGTGGATTTCTTGGTTTAAAAAAAAAAAAAAAAAAAAAAGAGAGAGAGAGAGAAGAGGGGAGAGAGCTCGAGACAAACACAAAAATAAAAAAAAAGAGAGTTCCATTCACTCTTAGCATAAGAAGAAGAGTAGGAGAAGTAGTTATACATTATTTCTTGAGTACGCGCAGTAAGCATTTGTTCTATAATAGAAGTATTTGGTATACAATGGGACTATTAATATTATGTCATACCCGTATATTGTCACGCCCCGAGTTTAAAAAATCCGGTAAAATTTTTTTTTTGAAATCAGAGTTTGCAAACTGGGCGCAACAGACCGCCACACGTATAGAAGACCCTCTATCCCAAGAACAGAGACTCCCCTATACATGCACGGCTAAGCTAGTAATCAGCAACAGATATCTCAGTACAACTACTAATTTAGTCAGCAGGAATAATTCAAAATATCATACTATCATCAATCTGAAGTATCTAAATAACTGGAACTGAAACAACATAAATGAAAGTCAACTACAGATAATCAGGGATCTCAATCATCGATCTGTGTCATCAGGGGACAGCTCTATCGTAATCTGCTCGCTGGATCGTCCCGCTATATCTCCCCACCCGACTGACCTGGAAAAATGGTCACCCAGGGGTGTGAGATACACTGTACATGTATCCCAGTGGGCACGACGAGCCGAGGATCAGCTAATCGTACCTACTGGGTACTAAAATCTGCGGATAGTAAAGATCTATAGGAAAGCAGGAAGTATCAATAACTACTGATCATCAAGTAAGGGAAAACAGGTAAGAAGCACTGTAAATCAGGATATGCTAGTGATAATCAGTCGTAAAAGCGGTAAATCATACAGGTAGGAAATAAATGGTGTCTACAAGAATCATGCTGGAAATAACTGAACAATCACAAGTAAGAATGATGCATCAATGTAGAAACCAAATATCCAATCATACGCCACTATTGGTCCCGGGGACCTCAGGCAAAGCCACCGATCCGCACCCGATCCGCTGACATACCCCTGTCGAAGGGCTCACGGGTCTATCACCAGACCACTTTACCGGTAAAGAACAATCTCCACGGGGAGCTACCCCGGCCATGTTCGTGAAGTACAGCAGTGCATGGCAAGTCATAATGATCAATCTGGCGGTCAAGTGACCAAGTAGTCGGCATACGCCGAAATCCCAACAGGGAATCATCTGTCTGTATCTATCCATCGGAGTCAATCAATCATGCATATCAAACAGTATCTATCAATCAGGATCAATCAAGATGCATATCGAATAGTATCTATCAATCAAGATCAATCAAGATGCATATCGGATAGTGTCTATCAATCAGGATCAATCAAGATGCACATCGGATCGTGTCTATCAATCAGGATCAGTCAAGAATAATCCGGGATCATATAGGTAATAGTCGGCTGATCATGAATAAGCAATCACAGGTCTGATCAGTAAATGTCAATCAAGGGTCATGCTATGTCAAGCAAGATCAATAAAAGTCAGGCCAGATCATATAGGCAAAATCAGCAGGGAATCAAAAACAGGGGTCCGACTGGACTAAAGCAACCAGAGGGCCAAAAAGCTGAGGCCCGGTTCGAAGATAACCCACCTGGACGACGGCAGATTCCTCGAACTCCCGCGCTGCTACTGGGAGGCTGGTGCTGGAGAACTAGGCCCTGTATAAAGAGATATGATCAGTAAATAATTCACACAACCCTTTCCCGACGGCGTTACACTAACGGAACGTTTAAACGGGTCAAATCGGTCCTTTCGTCAGTTGATAACTGATTCCTGGTCAACGAGGACCACCGGAATCCTAATAAGATGGCCAGGTAGTGCGTAAGTGCTGTTTAAAGAGAGTTCATATATCATTTTGCAAGTTGGTCCATAGTGTATCTAAAATTGCATAAAATATCACATTCTTTACTGTTTTAGCTCGTTCGGAAAATCCGGGGGTCCAACGATGACGCCGTAAGTGCCAGCGCGTCACATTTGATGCAACGACCCCGTGCTCACAACCTTGGGTCAGCGCGAAACCCCAGGGCAAAGTTAGCCTTTTAACTCGCGATATTAGATGCAGTGTTTTGCCCCGTTCTCGCAATCCGGGACTCCGACGACGACGCCGTAAATTCCAGCGGGTTCGTTACGTCGAGACGGAGCCCGTGCTCACGGGGTTTGATCGACACGGATCCCGAGTTAAAAGTTGGCCCATGATCTTTAAAGGTCTAATATACCACTTTGTTTAATCTTAGCATATAATTGATCTAACCCCTATTTAACTGAAGCATGGTGATTAACAACGTTCAAGGACAGTGAGGCTCACCTTACGCGCGTCGGAGGCCGGCCGGAATGATGGCCGGAGCAGCACCCCAAAAAAAATCAAAGCTCGGCTTGGTGTTTCTTGGAGCAACCCTGGTCCAAACCTGTAACCAAGGTGAGCGTCAGCTAAAGGGTGTCCCAGGAGCTCTCGGGTTCAACTGTGGTCAAGCCCCGGCGGCCGGAGGCGGCGGCGGCCGGAGGCAAGCCCGAGGTGATGCTCTCGGGTGCAAGAGGTAAGACCGAGCTGCGGGGGTGATCAGGGTTAAAAACAAAATCATGGAGGGCTTGCTGAGGGTCTGTAGACCTTACCTGAGGGGTTTCCGGGGTCTCGGAGCGCCGGGGATCGCCGGCGATCAAGTCAAGGCCAACCACGGGTGCAACCTTGGAACAAGAAAACCCTACGTTAAGAGCCACATGCAACTTGATGGGAGGACTCTAGGGAATCATAGGAGCCTACCTGGAGGTTCCCGGCGGCTGAGAAGCGCCGGCGAGGCGGCGCCGGAGGAGCTTGGTCGAGCTCGGAGGGCTCTAATGGCGGTTTCCGGCCGGCTGGGTTCCGGCCGGGGAAACTTGGATCAAGATGTTCCTCTCGATGCAGTGAGGCTCGGTGCAGGGTTGGTCGGCGACGGAAGACCGCGGCGGCGCCGGACGGCGACGATCGGTCGCGGTGCAGAAAAATCTGGGTTTCTAGGGCACGGCCGAGCGGGCTCGATCTTGATCCGATCGGGCTCAAACCTAGGGGAGGTGTTGCAGTCGATCAGAGGAACCGGATGAACGGCTCTGATCTCGATCTTGTCGGCCGGATGGAGGCGGCGCGAAGGATCGGCTAAGAACAATAATCCGGCGGGGTTGGCTCCCGCCGGCGATCGGGACGGCGGCGATGGCCCAGCCTGCACCCGATCGATGCCCTCGGTGTCAGAAGCACCATGGTCGTGCTTAAAACCCAAAACTAAAAGAAAAGTTCCATCACTCACCTTGGCCGGAGGTATGGAAGGAGAGGAGGATGGTTGCGGCGGCGCGCGGCGGCGGCAGGGCGCGGGATCACCCTAGCTTGGACGCGGCCACCCAGAAGGGTCCTCAGGCTCAAGTCTTGATCGCTCAACCCCTTTTGACTACCCTCTCTCCAACCACCCGAGCTCGAGTTAAATCTTGATCTTTTCCGGAGAGGCAACACGGCGGCCGGTACGGGGAGGCTTCGTGGGGTGCGGCAGAGAACGAGGAAGGGAGTTGAGGGTGCGGCTCAGGGGTCTGTGGGTTTAGGGTTTGTAGAGAAAACCCTAGCTCGGGTTGCATATATATATAGCAATGAGCAAAATTGCATTTTAGCCCCTCCTCAGTCCACAGCTACAGATCAGTCCCTCCCCAAACTTTTATTTCACTCTTAGGTCCTTCCCTAGGAGGTGGCACGCTTTCCGATGCAAGAAACATAGGGTTTCGTATGCAATTTTTGCGTTCTTTGACGTATTTCACGCATTTCGAGGAGATCCGTGCGTCAGATCAAAAAACGGATTTCGCCAGGACGTCCGGCTCGACGAAACCTATCAGGTAGCGATCTCTGTTTCTCGAAAAAGTGCCCGGATTAAACTTCGGTCCATAATAACTATGTAAAAATACAGTTTTCACGCTTTTCGAGACTCCAGGGTCGTCAAACGGAAATTCCGTCAGCGCCATTGCGTCCGGAATGACGAGACCGTTAAAAACGGCTACCTGAAGTGCTATGATCGGAGTCCGGACAGTGGACTGGCTTAACGTTGGCACGAGAGGGGTTCGAAAATCAAGTTTACTATTCATTGTACCCGCGACTTAAGTCGCGGGCCCCGCCAGCTTCGACGCTGATTTCTGGAAGATCCGACCGTCAGATCAGAACAAGTTTAATATGGTTTTCACTCAGTTCGTCATGACGGTCGCACTCGTGGTCTCGGATCTTCGAGATCAAGCTTGGATTGAAAAGTGATATTTCTGGCCCTAATTCTATGCAAATTGTACTGCAGAAAAAGGGGCACTTAGGCTACTTGTGCTTTTCATGATCAATAATTCATCTGGAATTCAATCATTTTCATTAATTATTTATTTTCAAAATTCAAGTTCTTACATCTCTCCCACCAAAAAGGAAGTTTCGTCCCTGAAACTTAATACAACTAAGAACCAAATATATGGGAAACGCGCTCCAACATGGCTGATTCACGTTCCCACGTGGCTTCGCGCTCTTCAAGGTTCTCCCATTGTACCTTAACATAGGGGATCGGTCAACTTCTCAGCTTCTTTTCATCTCGAGCCAGGATCTTCAGAGGTGTCTCAGTAAGGATGTCCTTAATTTGCCGTTATCTGGAACACACCAACGGCCCCTGAATCGGATAGAGCCATCGGCGTGCAGCTAGTAATTCGTTAGTCTGTCCCAGTGATATCAGTTCACGAATTTTATGGGAGGAGGGGTCCGACTGCTGTCCCTCCTTTATGCGATCAAGCAGGGTAGACTGCACTACCATCGCTAAAAGTCGAGCGGTAGACCCCGAAGGAACGATCTCTAAGTCTAGACGCTGGAACTCGGAAATCAAGCGATCCTGATCAGTGATCAATAGCAGCACCGGGGTATCATCACTGAAACTATACCATCGTTGTCCAGAGGGTAACCCTGGAGACTATAACTATCGATGAGCGAACAAGTAGACCCAATCACGATATTACCCCTTACGGGGTAGAGTACTTCAAACCACTCTTTCGACAGTACCTTGTCTGCAGCCAACATACTTATCGAAAGAAGGGTGAAATACCCAAGATCTGTCGCCAACATCAAGTTGGGGACACGACTCCGAAAAGTATACCTTGAGTTTCTAACTCTTACACTCGACATACCCAACGCTCTCACGTGACAAGTCATCCTAGGGTTCATCCTAACCAGTTTCCAATCAATCTTTCCTAGGTACCGTATACCTATGCTCTGATACCATCTAATCTGTCACGCCCCGAGTTTAAAAAATCCGGTAAATTTTTTTTTTTGAAATCAGAGTTTGCAAACTGGGCGCAACAGACCGCCACACGTATAGAAGACCCTCTATCCCAAGAACAGAGACTCCCCTATACATGCACGGCTAAGCTAGTAATCAGCAACAGATATCTCAGTACAACTACTAATCTAGTCAGCAGGAATAATTCAAAATATCATACTATCATCAATCTGAAGTATCTAAATAACTGGAACTGAAACAACATAAATGAAAGTCAACTACAGATAATCAGGGATCTCAATCATCGATCTGTGTCATCAGGGGGACAGCTCTATCGTAATCTGCTCGCTGGATCGTCCCGCTATATCTCCCCACCCGACTGACCTGGAAAAATGGTCACCCAGGGGGTGTGAGATACACTGTACATGTATCCCAGTGGGCACGACGAGCCGAGGATCAGCTAATCGTACCTACTGGGTACTAAAATCTGCGGATAGTAAAGATCTATAGGAAAGCAGGAAGTATCAATAACTACTGATCATCAAGTAAGGGAAAACAGGTAAGAAGCACTGTAAATCAGGATATGCTAGTGATAATCAGTCGTAAAAGCGGTAAATCATACAGGTAGGAAATAAATGGTGTCTACAAGAATCATGCTGGAAATAACTGAACAATCACAAGTAAGAATGATGCATCAATGTAGAAACCAAATATCCAATCATACGCCACTATTGGTCCCGGGGACCTCAGGCAAAGCCACCGATCCGCACCCGATCCGCTGACATACCCCTGTCGAAGGGCTCACGGGTCTATCACCAGACCACTTTACCGGTAAAGAACAATCTCCACGGGGAGCTACCCCGGCCATGTTCGTGAAGTACAGCAGTGCATGGCAAGTCATAATGATCAATCTGGCGGTCAAGTGACCAAGTAGTCGGCATACGCCGAAATCCCAACAGGAATCATCTGTCTGTATCTATCCATCGGAGTCAATCAATCATGCATATCAAACAGTATCTATCAATCAGGATCAATCAAGATGCATATCGAATAGTATCTATCAATCAAGATCAATCAAGATGCATATCGATAGTGTCTATCATCAGGATCAATCAAGATGCACATCGGATCGTGTCTATCAATCAGGATCAGTCAAGAATAATCCGGGATCATATAGGTAATAGTCGGCTGATCATGAATAAGCAATCACAGGTCTGATCAGTAAATGTCAATCAAGGGTCATGCTATGTCAAGCAAGATCAATAAAAGTCAGGCCAGATCATATAGGCAAAATCAGCAGGGAATCAAAAACAGGGGTCCGACTGGACTAAAGCAACCAGAGGGCCAAAAAGCTGAGGCCCGGTTCGAAGATAACCCACCTGGACGACGGCAGATTCCTCGAACTCCCGCGCTGCTACTGGGAGGCTGGTGCTGGAGAACTAGGCCCTGTATAAAGAGATATGATCAGTAAATAATTCACACAACCCTTTCCCGACGGCGTTACACTAACGAACGTTTAAACGGGTCAAATCGGTCCTTTCGTCAGTTGATAACTGATTCCTGGTCAACGAGGACCACCGGAATCCTAATAAGATGGCCAGGTAGTGCGTAAGTGCTGTTTAAAGAGAGTTCATATATCAATTTTGCAAGTTGGTCCATAGTGTATCTAAAATTGCATAAAATATCACATTCTTTACTGTTTTAGCTCGTTCGGAAAATCCGGGGGTCCAACGATGACGCCGTAAGTGCCAGCGCGTCACATTTGATGCAACGGACCCCGTGCTCACAACCTTGGGTCAGCGCGAAACCCCAGGGCAAAGTTACCTTTTAACTCGCGATATTAGATGCAGTGTTTTGCCCCGTTCTCGCAATCCGGGACTCCGACGACGACGCCGTAAATTCCAGCGGGTTCGTTACGTCGAGACGGAGCCCGTGCTCATGGGGTTTGATCGACACGGATCCCGAGTTAAAAGTTGGCCCATGATCTTTAAAGGTCTAATATACCACTTTGTTTAATCTTAGCATATAATTGATCTAACCCCTATTTAACTGAAGCATGGTGATTAACAACGTTCAAGGACAGTGAGGCTCACCTTGCGCGCGTCGGAGGCCGGCCGGAATGATGGCCGGAGCAGCACCCCAAAAAAAATCAAGCTCGGCTTGGTGTTTCTTGGAGCAACCCTGGTCCAAACCTGTAACCAGGTGAGCGTCAGCTAAAGGGTGTCCCAGGAGCTCTCGGTTCAACTGTGGTCAAGCCCCGGCGGCCGGAGGCGGCGGCGGCCGGAGGCAAGCCCGAGGTGATGCTCTCGGTGCAAGAGGTAAGACCGAGCTGCGGGGTGATCAGGGTTAAAAACAAAATCATGGAGGGCTTGCTGAGGGTCTGTAGACCTTACCTGAGGGGTTTCCGGGTCTCGGAGCGCCGGGGATCGCCGGCGATCAAGTCAAGGCCAACCACGGGTGCAACCTTGGAACAAGAAAACCCTACGTTAAGAGCCACATGCAACTTGATGGGAGGACTCTAGGGAATCATAGGAGCCTACCTGGAGGTTCCCGCGGCGGCTGAGAAGCGCCGGCGAGGCGGCGCCGGAGGAGCTTGGTCGAGCTCGGAGGGCTCTAATGGCGGTTTCCGGCCGGCTGGGTTCCGGCCGGGGAAACTTGGATCAAGATGTTCCTCTCGATGCAGTGAGGCTCGGTGCAGGGTTGGTCGGCGACGGAAGACCGCGGCGGCGCCGGACGGCGACGATCGGTCGCGGTGCAGAAAAATCTGGGTTTCTAGGGCACGGCCGAGCGGGCTCGATCTTGATCCGATCGGGCTCAAACCTAGGGGAGGTGTTGCAGTCGATTAGAGGAACCGGATGAACGGCTCTGATCTCGATCTTGTCGGCCGGATGGAGGCGGCGCGAAGGATCGGCTAAGAAGAACAATAATCCGGCGGGGTTGGCTCCCGCCGGCGATCGGGACGGCGGCGATGGCCCAGCCTGCACCCGATCGATGCCCTCGGTGTCAGAAGCACCATGGTCGTGCTTAAAACCCAAAACTAAAAGAAAAGTTCCATCACTCACCTTGGCCGGAGGTATGGAAGGAGATGAGGATGGTTGCGGCGGCGCGCGGCGGCGGCAGGGCGCGGGATCACCCTAGCTTGGACGCGGCCACCCAAAAGGGTCCTCAGGCTCAAGTCTTGATCGCTCAACCCCTTTTGACTACCCTCTCTCCAACCACCCGAGCTCGAGTTAAATCTTGATCTTTTCCGGAGAGGCAACACGGCGGCCGGTACGGGGAGGCTTCGTGGGGTGCGGCAGAGAACGAGGAAGGGAGTTGAGGGTGCGGCTCAGGGGTCTGTGGGTTTAGGGTTTGTAGAGAAAACCCTAGCTCGGGTTGCATATATATATAGCAATGAGCAAAATTGCATTTTAGCCCCTCCTCAGTCCACAGCTACAGATCAGTCCCTCCCCAAACTTTTATTTCACTCTTAGGTCCTTCCCTAGGAGGTGGCACGTTTTCCGATGCAAGAAACATAGGGTTTCGTATGCAATTTTTGCGTTCTTTGACGTATTTCATGCATTTCGAGGAGATCCGTGGGTCAGATCGAAAAACGGATTTCGCCAGGACGTCCGGCTCGACGAAACCTATCAGGTAGCGATCTCTGTTTCTCGAAAAAGTGCCCGGATTAAACTTCGGTCCATAATAACTATGTAAAAATACAGTTTTCACGCTTTTCGAGACTCCAGGGTCGTCAAACGGAAATTCCGTCAGCGCCATTGCGTCCGGAATGACGAGACCGTTAAAAACAGCTACCTGAAGTGCTATGATCGGAGTCCGGACAGTGGACTGGCTTAACGTTGGCACGAGAGGGGTTCGAAAATCAAGTTTACTATTCATTGTCCCGCCAGCTTCGACGCTGATTTCTGGAAGATCCGACCGTCAGATCAGAACAAGTTTAATATGGTTTTCACTCAGTTCGTCATGACGGTCGCACTCGTGGTCTCGGATCTTCGAGATCAAGCTTGGATTGAAAAGTGATATTTCTGGCCCTAATTCTATGCAAATTGTACTGCAGAAAAAGGGGCACTTAGGCTACTTGTGCTTTTCATGATCAATAATTCATCTGGAATTCAATCATTTTCATTAATTATTTATTTTCAAAATTCAAGTTCTTACATATATAGTATATAGTTGCACTATTTTGTAAAAGAACATACAATTGGACTATTTTTGCAAAAGGTTGCACTATATTTTGACTAAAGTACATTCTTTATCTTACATGCCAGGTACTTTTTTGATTGGCAAGTATAGAGGGGCTCTGCTGACTGCATCATATATCAATGGAAACAAATGTATTCTGTCATTAGCGTGGGCAGTTGTAGAAGATGAAAATCAATTTTCTTGTCAATAGTTTCTCCAACGAATTTAAAGGATGTCTTTTCGAAATGCAGCTCACAAAATATTGCATGTGCCATCTACCCACAAATCTTTTGCACACTTCAAAAAGTACTATAATTTGTTGAAGATTTTGGGTTGCGGTACGGGCTTACACAGTTGTAAAATTCAATGAGATAATGGCGAAGATGAAGAATTTGAATCCGAAACAATTTAAATGTGTCTAAACTTTCTCGACATAGATAGGCTACGCATTGCTTAGCGGGACGATAATATTTGATCATCACTTCCTACTGTGCCGAAATAATAAATAGTATAATTCATCATTTAGAAGACTTATCTATTACGTACCTTGTAGAAAAAACTATAACGAAAATGGCTTCATATTTTTATCGGAGAAAATAGGTAGGCGATCACGGTTTTAACAAACTATGCTGAGAAAATCATAGAGAACTCGAGGGAAGCATCTCGTTTCTATACTGTGAATTCTTCGAGGGATGTTTTGTTCCAAGTGGTCTTATATGTTTGGCACCATTTTTAACTATCTTGTATTTTTTAAGTATATTGCACTATATATTTTGAGTAAGACTACTTATATACTTTCAAAAGCACAAACCCAATTATGTTTGTAAAATTTTTACCATTGAATTTGTATTGAGATTTGTGCTATTGTATTTTTTTTTTCTTTTTTTAGTTGACTTTACAATAGCACAAATCTTAATGCAAATTTAATAATAAAAAATTCACAAATATAGTTAGACTTGTGTTTTTAAAAGTATATAAACTCTACTCATATATTATTTATCTGATGGTTATTAATAGTCTACTCAGAAAGCGGTGTGAAAATTGTCGAAGATGGGGGTAACAATAAACAAGGGAAAAACTACCTGTACACCCCCAAGGGGGTGTACAGGTAGCACCGCTTCAATAAACAATTATGTAAGAACTCTACTCTGTCAAAAAGTAAGTAGTTAGTAGAAAATTCAAACTACACAAAATTGCGTGTGGAAGTTCTGCAGGAAAGTCAAACCAACAACGTAGGCCTAATTTGCACCATTTAAAAAGTGCTTGTATTTCATAATTTTTTTTTTTCACTTTTTTACTACGCTAAAATGTAATCTATAGAAGAATTAAAATGCACAGTATGTACGGCGCGTCCCCAGGTGTTTCGTACTGCCTTCGCTTCTTCTCCGCATTTCCCGCTCTGTTTTACCTGTGCCCACATGGTTTCCCTTCTTCTCTCTTTTTTTCCCTCTCTTCTTATCTTGGGTCGACTCTCTCTTCTCCCTCTCTCGCTCCCTCTTCTTCTACAGGTGGCCTTCTCCCCTACGCCATATTCGCAGTTCCTCCCTCTAATCTCCCGGTCGCCTCGCCGTACGGCCGCGCGGCGCGCTCTCCCCTCCGGTTCGCCCGCACTCTCTCTTCACATGGGAGGATCCCTCTCCTCCTACAGATGGCCTCCTCTTTTAGCCCATTTTCGCACCTGCCCTCTCTAATCGCCCGGTTGACCCGCCGTACGGCCGCGGCCCGCTCACTCTCCCCGGTTTCCCCGCACTCCCTCTTCACATGGTAGGAAGCTTCTATGCTCTTCTCTTCCACAGATGCCCTAGCCCCTCTTCCATTATTGCTCGGATGTGATGATGCCCTACGCAACCCCCCCCCCCCCCCCCCCCCCCCACGCTCCCCTCCTCTCTCCTCCGCGTGGCGGTTTGGAGCTCCTGTTATTGGCCCGATTGAGCAGGTGGCCGTGGATCGGAGCCTCCCCGAGCCACCTCCCCCCCCCCCCCCCCCCCCCCCCCCCCCCCCCCCCCCTTTTTTGGTTTGGAGCCCCTGTTATTGGGCCGATGGATAGGTTGCCGTGGATCGGAGCCTCCCCGAGCCACCTCCCCCCCCCCCCCCCTCCCTCCCCTTTTTGGTTTGGAGCCCCTGTTATTGGGCCGATGGATAGGTTGTCGTGGATCCGAGCCTCCCCGAGCCGCCTCCTATCTTCATCTCTCTCTTCGTTCGGTGCCTCCTGTTCTCCTGCTCAGTAGGTGAAGGCAGGTCTGTGATTTATGGAGGTACCTATGGCTGGTGTTGGCTTCGGATGCCTGCTTCTGTACACCTGGGTATCTACATGCTAGCTTCATCATTGCCCTGGTCTGTTCATCCTCATCTCTTCCTCTTTAGAATTTTGGCTATAAATAGCCCATAATGCAGACACTCATGCACACATCCCCCATCTCCCTGCTTTGCTTAATTTTTACTCTTCATTTTACTTGCCTTCACACTGATTAGTTTGCTACTATATATTTGTTTAGAAAGGAAATATGGAAAAAATTTTGATCAAATTTGCTTAATATTTTAGTGAAAGGAAATGTGGCAAAAATTTTGAACAAATGTGCTTAATATTTTAGTAATAATAAAACACAAAAGAACAAAGAATGGGACTGTCCTTATAGAACCAGCGGACCCACTACAAGTTATTACCCTGCTCTGGTCCTTTACCGTACATTCCGGCTTCACGTGGTTGCACAGGTGAGAGGAATCCATAAAGATTCCGTGGGTTGTTGAGTTGGGTAATTCTGTTTTCTTCAATCTGCTACCTATTGTGTGTGTACGATTTCATTCCTTCGATTTTGTCCTTTACTAGCTTGATATTGTATTTGGTTTTGGTTCTTTTCTCTTTTAATTTCCACCTTTATTGTGTCGGTCTCGATGCCGATTGTTCAATTGTCGTATAGTAAGTTGTTAGATGAAATAATTGACCTCATGGGGATGGAACTTCGTGAATGCGCGGTTACTACTGCCGCTGAAGGATGGTTCATAGGATATATAGATCTTCCGATTCCCCATGATGGTGCAATAGTGGATGTCGTGCGTTGTTGGGGTGTTCCGTGCTTAGATCTACAAGCTGCAAGGGAAGATGCAGCACGTGCCGCGATCTGGAAGATGAAGAGCGAATTCCAACTCGAAATTAAAGATACCAATTATGATGATTTTGTGCTTTATAAAAATTTGTATGATCATTTAACTCTGCAGAACGGTGAGCTTGTGAACCGGTTTAATGATCTAGAACGAGAATACAATCTTTTGAAAGATTGTTACCTCGCAGGTCTTACAGAAAAAACCGGTCTCATAGCTGAACAGGCAAGTATGCGTAGGACAATCGATGAGTACCGTTCTATCATTGATAATCTCCATACAGGCCATGTCGGTACTACCCGCCACCGTGATGAAGCCGGATCCTCATCCTGAATGAATATGATCTTCTCTTTTTTTTTTCCTGCCTTTTATTTATGTTATATGGTATATGTATATAATAGGTTAGTCGTGGACTTATGCTCTCTTTATCATGCTTTTTCCTTCTGCTTGCTGCGTTTTATTTTTGTTGTATGGTATATGAACTTATGTTCTCTTTATCATGCTTTTCCCTTTATTTTTGTTGTATGGTATATGGACTTATGTTCTCTTTATCATGCTTTTTACTTTTGTTTCCTATCTTTTATGTTTGTTGTATGGTATGTGTATATAAGAAGTTAGTGTTCGACTTATTTTTTCTTATCATGCTTATATTGGGTTTCTTTTTTTCACTTCCTTATTCCTAAGTGTTCATGCTTTAACTCTGATTAGTTTACATATTTTGTTTATTTAATTCACACTTCTTTTCTAATTCATTTATACATATGTGTTGTTATTTTGTTTATTTCTTTTTTGTTCCGGGCTATGATGATACGTACAAAAAACAAACAATTTTGGATGGCATTTGGGTGTTCAGTTAATAATTGGAGAAAATATATAAATGTTCCTGCTTTAAACTACATTGTTTGCTCCGCATGTTGTTATTTCCGTCTGGCCTCAACCTAAAGTCCACCGTTGTGTTGCTGTTAAAATGTGACCAGTTCTTGGCGTGATCTTTAATTGTAATGACATAAAAATCCAATTATGTGCTACTACCCTTTTGCAACCAATTGTTGTTTGTATAGTGATGCTTCGTGAAATAAATTGTATCTTTTATTATGTACTTTCTTTTGATTGAATCTCGAGATTATCTGAGCCTGATGATTGAAATGATGTTCCAATTTTCTCTAATATTTTTTTGGCAAAAAAACAAGTTCTGTTTTGGGTTTGTAAATATTATTGTTTTTGTCCCTCTTACTGTGTTCACCAATTTTGGAATGGATGAGTTTGTTTAAGGTTGGGTTTCCAAATATTTTCGTTAGAATTGACCATTCCTATACTTTTCTACATGGTGACTTTGAAATGTAACGCTTTGATTGAGTTGGTTTCTCGAGGTTGTTACCTTATATCCTCTAAATTGTGGCAAATTACAAAAGGTATTATCTTGTGTTCCCTAAGTTGTAGTGTGAAATTAACAAAAAGTTAATTACAAGTCTCGATTTTGAGGGGGCCATATATATATTAAATGGATTATTATATTAAGCTTTTAAAAAAACATGCTGACAAAAGGATAATTTGCAAAAGTCTTATTAAATGAAAGTTGAACCTAAATTGGAGATGGATGTAGAGAGAAGCTCCAAAAGGAAGTAAAGAGAAATTCCAAAAGGATGAGATTCGAAAAATTCCAAAAGGTTGTTACCTTATATCCTCTAAATTGGGGCAAATTACAAAAGGTATTATCTTGTGTTCCCTAAGTTGTAGTGTGAAATTAACATAAAATTAATTACAAGTTTTGGTTTTGAGGGGACCATATATATATATATTAAACGAATTATTATATTAAGCTTTTAAAAAAACATGCTGACAAAAGGATAATTTGCAAAAGTCTTATTAAATAAAAGTTGAACCTAAATTGGAGATGGATGTAGAGAGAAGCTCCAAAAGGAATAGATTCGAAATATTATATTAATCGTCTAAAAAAAAAAGATGATAAAAGCACATGTTGCAAAACTCCAATTAAGCAAAAGTTGCACCTAGATAGGCCATCGATGTAAAGAGAGATTCCAAAAGGATGAGATTCGAAAAATAATCTTATAAAATTCAAGAGATAATCAGGTTGGTTTTTTTTTTTTAAATGTAACAAATGTCGAAGTATTATATTAAGCTTTTAAAAAAACATACATGCTGACAAAAGGATAATTTGCAAAAGTCTTATTAAATAAAAGTTGAATCTAAATTGGAGATGGATGTAGAGAGAAGCTCCAAAAGGAATAGATTCGAAATATTATATTAATCGTCTAAAAAAAACAACATGATAAAAGCACATGTTGCAAAACTCCAATTAAGCAAAACTTGCACCTTGGTAGGCCATCAATGTAAAGAGAAATTCCAAAAGGATGAGATTCGAAAAATAATCTTATAAAATTCAAGAGATAATCAGGTTGTTTTTTTTTTAAAATGTAACAAATGTCGAAGGTACTTACCATATATGTTAAGAAATGCTTTCAATTTTCAAGATTATTACCTTCAGTTTATGTCTGAAGGTTATCTGAAGTTTATGTATTTTGAGGTATGCTCCAAGGATTCAAGCTAGAATGCTAAATAGCATATAATATAACTTCACATGTTGGCACTTATTTACTTGGTATGATGAAAAATTAGAAATGGATTTATTTCATTTTTGTTTGGTTATATACTATATATAGTAAGTTAGTGTTGGACTGCTGTTTTCTTTATGACTTCTTAACTTTTCTTCTGTTATAAAATGCGATCTTCCTGTGTTTCGTATTCGTTTTTGCAGTTTACTGTTCGTTAATTTTCAAAATGTGGCATTTACTCTTAACTTAGGCTTTTCTTGAAAATGCATGTTTTATCTCTAATTAATTTATATATTTTGTTTACTTAATTCACCCTTTTTCCGTAATTAAATTTTCATATTTGTTTTATGCGTTTCTTTCTTTTTTCCTTCTTATTTTTAATTTTTTTCCGGGCTATGATGATACATATAAAAGAACAACAATTTTGGATGGCCTTGGGTGTTACGTTAATGATTGGAGGAAATATATAAATGTCTCTCCTTTAAACTACATTACTTGGTAAGTATAATGTCGCTTTTATGTGGCTTCAACCTAAAATCGTGCGTTCTGTGGCTAAAATTTGGGCAGTTCCTCTGGCGGTCTCCAATTGTAGCGGTATAAAAGACCAATTATTTGCCACCACCTTTTGACAACCAATTGTTGTTTACACAGTGATGACTCGCAAAATAAATTGTGCCTTCTATTATCGATGTCCGCTTTCGTGTGGATTCAATCTAAAATCGTCTGTTGTGTGGCTAGAATTTGGGCAGTTCCTCTGGTGGTCTCCACTTGTAGCGATATAAAAAAACCAATTATTTCCTAGCACCTTTTGGCAACCAATTGTTGTTTACACATTGAGGACTCGCAAAATAAATTGTGCCTTCTATTATCGATGTCCTGTGGATTCAGTCTTGAGATTATCTGAGCCAAACATTTTACTGTTTTCCCAAACTTTTGAAATTTTTTGTGCTGATAAATAAATTTGGGTTTTTGAATATTGCTGTCCGTGTACTTCTTTCTGTGTTCATCGATTTTGAAATGTGTGACTTTGATTGTGTTGGGTTTTCAAATATTTTCATCGAAAGTGATAATTCCTATACTTTTCTACATGCCATGTTTAAAATATATGATTTTTATTGGGTACGAGGTTATTAATTTAATTGTGGTAAGCTCCAGAGGTTGTTATCTTGGGTTTCCTAAGTTGTAACTTGGAATTAGCATGCAGTTAGCTACAAGTACTAGCTTCAAGGGGAACTATTATATTAATTTACTCAAAGGCTAACTTAATGGAACGGTAACTTGCAAAGTTCTGATTACATAAAAGTTAAACTTAAATAACCCATGGATATAAAGACAAGCTCCAAAATGACCATTTTACAAAAAATGGGCTTATAATATTCAAGAGATAATTTGATTGGATTTCTTAAATTGTAAAAAGTGTTGATTTCCAATTACATAAAAGTTGAACTCAAGTAGGCCATAGATATAAAGATAAGCTCCAACAGGATTTGTCTACAAAAATAGGCTTATAAAATTCAAGAGGTAAGCAAAAAATTGTCGAATGTACCTACCTTAAGTTTATGTATGTGAAGATGAATTTTAAACTTCGAAGGTGGTTATTTTTTAGATCCATGTATGTAAAGATGAACTCCAAAGGCTAAAGTTGTAACTACATAAAAAATTAAACTTAAATAGCCCATGGATATAAAGACAAGCTCCAAAAGGATTAAATTGTAAAAAGTGTTGATTTCCAATTACATAAAAGTTTAACTTAAGTATGCCATGGATATAAAGATAAGCTCCAACAGGATTAGTTTACAAAAATGGGCTTATAAAATTCGAGAGATAATTTGATTGAGTTTTTTAAATTGCAAAAAAAGTGTCAAATGTACGTACCTTAGGTTTATGTATGTCAAGATGAATTCTAAACTTCGAAGGTGGTTATTTTGATATTCATGTATGTAAAGATGAACTCCAAAGGCTTTGGGAAGCAAAACTGTTTATGTATGTAGAGGTGAACTCCAATGGCTTGGGTTAGGAAACTAAACTGAATATCATATTGTTTGACATGTTGGCATTCATTTAATTAGTTTTATGAAAAATCAAAATTGAACAAATTGATATCACGTTAGCATTTCAACTAATATGATATTGTTCGACAATTTAACACGTATTTGATTAACAGGTTAAAAATAATGGCTTTCAAAAAACAAAGCATAAGTTGGAAAACTATATCTATGCTTTTGTTTTGTTATATCCTCTGTACAGTAAATTAGTGTTGAACTTTCATTCCCTTTATGATTGTTGAACTTTTTTGTTTTATAGCCTATTATTTCTATGTCTCATATTGTGTAAGAGGAAAAAATTAAAAGAGTAAATATCGTTTTAGAATTTGCATGTTCCTTGCTTTTCCCCCCCGGTTTGAGAGCATATATGTGGTGATGTTTACTTCATTTTATATATGCAGGGCTAAACTACAAATTATGAATGCGCTTAACTTTACATTTATGTTAGTTGAGGTTTAAGTTAGAAAGTTGAAGTGAAGACCATATTGCTTGCAATGGTTCTTAATTTTAAAATATATAACTTTCATGGAATAGGGTTTCCAATTTGTCTTATTATAAATGATAATTTCTATACTTTTCTACATGTTGTCTTTAAAATATGTGCATTTGATTGAATTGAATTCTCGATATTATTATCTTCTTCTTTTGTTTTGACCCATGATGATGCATACAAAAGAACATTAATTGTGAATGGCCTTGGGTGTTCAGTTAATGATTGGAGAAAATATATAAATATCTCTGCTTTAAACAACATTATTTGCTAGGTATATTGGTACTTTTATGTGTCTTTAACCTAAAATCCTTCGTTGTGTTGTTAAAAGTTGACCAGTTTTTACGGTGGTCTTTAATTGTGACGACATAAAAAACCAATTATTTACTAATATGCTTTGCCCTTTATAATTGTTGAACTTCTTTGTTTTATAGCCTATCATTTCTATGTCTCATATTGTGTAAGAAGAAAAAATTAAAGGAGGAAATATCTTTTTAGAATTTGCATGTTCCTTGCTTTTCCCCCCGGTTTGAGAACATATATGTGGTGATGTTTACTTCATTTTATATATGCAGGGTTAAACTGCAAATTATGAATGTGCTTAACTTTACATTTATGTTAGTTGAGGTTCAAGTTAGAAAGTTGAAGTAAATACCATATTGCTTGCTATGATTATTAATTTTGAAATATATAACTTTCATGGAATAGGGTTTCCAATTTGTCTCATTATAAATGATAATTCCTATACTTTTCGACATGTCGTCTTTAAAATATGTGCATTTAATTGAATTGAATTTTCGATATTATTATCTTCTTCTTTTGTTTTGAGCTATGATGATGCATACAAAAGAACATTAATTGTGAATGGCCTTGGGTGTTCAGTTAATGATTAGAGAAAATATATAAATATTTCTGTTTTAAACAACATTATTTGCTAGGTATATTGATACTTTCATGTGTTTTTAACCTAAAATCCTTCGTTGTGTTGTTAAAAGTTGAGCAGTTTTTCCGGTGGTCTTTAATTGTGGCGATATAAAAAACCAATTATTTACTAATATCCTTTGCCAACCAACTGTTGTTTGCACAGTCATCATTTGCGAAATAAATTGTGCCTTCTACCATCTATTTTCTTTGGGTTTTGTCTTCCTATTATCTCAGCCTAATGTTTGAAATGTTTTCCCAAACTTTACTAATATTGTTGTGCCAAAAAGAGGTTTTTGTTTGTTCAGATGAAGTCAAAAGGTTGAAGTTAGGAATTGTAGTGAATACCGTATTATCAAATTTGAAATATATAACTTAGATTGGGTTGGGTTTTCAAATTGTTTCATTATAGCTCATAATTCCTACACTTTCCTACATGTCATCTTTGAAATATGTTCCTTTCATTACATTGGATTTCCGACATTATTAATCTCAATTTCCTAAGTTGAAGATTTTAATCTTGGGTTTTCTAAGTTGTAAATTGAAGTGATATGAAGATAACTACGGGTATTAATCTCGACAAGTATATTAATCTTTAAAAAAAACAAGTTACTGAAAGAACAAGTTCCAAAACGCCGATTAATTAAAAGTTGAAATTGAATAGATCATAAATGTAAAGATAAAATCCAAAAGTTGCAGTTTAAAAAAAAAATGAAATTGTAAAATCCAAGAGATAATGAGGTTCAATCTCTTAAATTGTAACAAATTTCGAATGTATTTACCTTAAAAGATAAAGTTTAGGTTCCGAAGATGATTAACTTAGGTTTATGTATATGGAGATGAACTTCAAAGATTCAAATTAGAAAGCTAAACTCAATATTTGTTTCTCTCGCATTTGGCCATCTATTTAATTAGCATGATGAAAAATTAGAAATGGACAAATTGATATCAAATTAGCATTTTAGGTTAATATCATATTGTTACACATTTTAACATGTAGTTGATTAACAAGGTATAAATAATAACTTTTAAAAATGAAAGTATAAGTTGAAAAACTATAGCTATTTGTTTTGTTATATCATATGTATGCTAAATTATTCTTGAACTTTCATTCTCTTTATGATTGTTAGACTTCTTATTGTTATAGCCTACCATTTTTTTTTTTGTTTCATATTGTGGGAAGGAAAAAACGTTAAAGCGTATATACCTTTTTGGGGTCTTACTTTTTAGCAAAGGGTTACTTCTCAATTAGTTATTGTTTCAATGTTATTTGCATGTCGCGCTTTTCTCCCACAGTTTTAGATCATATATGTGATGATACTTCCTTCGGTTTATATACGTGAGGCTACACTCGGAACGTTGCAGGTGCTTAACCTTAGATTTATGTATGTACAAATAAACTCGAAAGTTTTAAGTTAGAAAACGAAAGTGAATACCTTTTTGTTTCCGGTGGTCATCAATTTTTAAATACATGATTTTGACTAAGTCGGATTTCGAAATTCTGTCATCATAAATGAGAATTTCTATACTTTTATACATATAACTTTTGAAATATGTGCCTTTAGTTGAGTGGGGTTTTCATATTTTTAACGTAAGTTTTGTAAGTTGTGCCAAACTCAAAAGATTGTTACCTTGGATTTTCTAAGTGTTGGCTTGAGTTAGCATGAGGTTAACTACAAGTAGCGAACTCGATAAGTAAAAAAAAAACAGTTAAGAAAGAGGCAAAGTTTGATTAATTAAAAGTTGAATTTGAGTAGGCCATGGATGTAAAGACAAAAAACGAAAAAAGTGTAGAATAGGAGTACGGAAAAAATGTATTCACTTTTCAAAAAAGTAAAATGTCAATCAATTACAAGTTAGAATTGAGTAGGTCATGTATGTAAAGATAAACTTCAAAAGTTACAGTTTAGAAAAAAATAGGTTACAAAATTCAAGAGATAGTTAGGTTACATTTTCCAAATTGTAACAAGATAAAATGATATTTACTTTTAAGTTTATGTATGCCAAGATAGATCTTAGACTTTGGCAATGGTTACTCTAATTTTATGTATATGAAGATTTCAAAGGCTCAGGTTAGAAAACTAAACTGAATATTATATTGTTTCACATGTTGCCATCTATTTAATTAGTATCATGGAAAATCAGAAATAAACAGGTAAATGTCAAGTTAGGAACTCAATTAAATATTATAATATTATATGGTTCCACATTTTAACATAGAGTTGATTAGCAAGTTAAAAATGACAGCTTATAAAAAACAAAGTATAAGTTGAAAAAAGTCTGATGACACTTTTGTTTTATTATATCTTATATATGGTGAGGGAATGAATGTTAACACAAAATCAAATAATTTCATAAATATAGCCCACAGATCAAGAGATAATTAGGTTAAATTAGTTAATTTGTAACAAGTTTTGGTGGTATTTACCTGAAGTTTATGTTTGTCAAAATGGAGTCTAAGCTTCGGATACGATTACCTTAAATTTATGTATGCAAATATTGAAAATGTACAAGTTACAAAGCTAAACTTAAAAGCATATTATTCCATATGTTAGTAAAAGATTAGATGAATTTGAGAAGAACACCATGTTTTGAAAAATTGGTTTTGTATACTCTATGTATTCAACGAGCATAATCTCGATATGGGTTTGTTTGGTATAAGTGAATTTTGAGAAGAATCCTAAGATTTGAGAAATAGGTTTGCGTTAATCAATATAAGGGTGCACAGGAGAACATGTTAAGAAAATTGGGTAAAAATGTGTAATGTGACAAGTAAACTAATTAATATGTTTGTATAAATTTATAAGTTTTCTCACTTTTTTTAAAGAACCTGCTTTCTAGATATATTGCAATGTTGATTGTGGATCGAAAATCAGAAGTGAGTATCTTAGGTTTAAGTGAATTATGAGGAAGGTACTATGCCTTCAAAAGTGGGTTTGTTGTAATTGGTACGAAGGTACATACAAGGTTATTTTTAACGTAGTTTTATCATCAATTTTGTGTAAAGTTGAAAATTTTTCTTTATTTTCCATAAATTAACTAATAAGTTTGTATAAATTTACTCTTTTTTTTTTCAATATTCCTTGATACTTTACTCACGGGTATTGTGTAGTATTAGTTGTGTATGAAATTTTGAAATTGTGCGTCTTAAGTTTAGGCAAAATTTGAGGAGAGTACCTGATCTAAGTAGTAAGTTTTCTTTGAAAGTTTTTACATTTACTGTAATTAATATAAAGGTACATACAAGTGGAATTAAAGAAAATTTCATCTTAGGTTCTTTATGAAATCACATAAAAATTGTTTTTGTTTGATATATTACGTAACATGATTGACTTATATTTGTTATAAATATCATAATTTAACACTGGGACTATTTTGGTAAAATAGAATTTGATGAGGTCACCATGATTTGATTAGTATGTTTTCTTCGAAATGATTAGTTTTTGGGAAATTGATGATAAAATTCTAATAGGTCAGTGTTAAGAAAGTTCTATCGTAATACCGTACGAACTTATTTTTTTAACAAGTTGGATAAGAAAATTGTCTAACTTTCTTATTTTCCAGATACTTTGAAAGGTAATGTTTGCATGCTTTAGAATTTGTTTGCTTTTGACCTCCGTATAGTTTACGGTATACCGTTTAAAGAATACAACATTAGTTGTAAATTAAATTTCGAAAACTGCCTTTTAGAGAAAAAAGGAAATTTGAAGAAGGTACCATGATTTAATTATTGAGTATGATTAAGAGTGTTCACATTTGTTACCATCAATTTGAAGCTTATAGAAATAGATATTAAGAAATTGTTATGTTCGGTACTTACAAGAATTATCTAAATCTAGGATTTGAGCAATTCCAAGATTAATGCATCTGCATTTACCTATTATAACCTAGCTTTTCGATAGAATTTGGCTTTTTTGCTCAATATCTTTGTGGAGGCTCTATTTGATACTTGGGTATTTGGTTGTAGGCTAAATGTTACAAGTGATTTTTATGTATCATATAAATTTTTCGTTTGAATAGTTGTTTAAAATTGATGCATTCATAGCGAGGATAAAATTTTATTTTAAAATATTACTGAATTATATAAAGTAATTTTACGTTACACATTATTACCATCCTTTTCTGTTTATTATTTTCCTCTCTGTTTAGTACAAATTGTCTATATTATTTTCAAGTAATGAATGACGTTTACTGCAAATCGATTTTTCATGGATCCATCATAAATATAATGGTTTGAAATTGAACGCCCTTTTCGAAGTTTGCTCTACTTGACACATTGACGTATAGTATAAGATAGCCACTGTATCAGTATCTGTATCTTTGGCCTCATGCATCTTGATCCTGTTGGAATTGTGAAAAGCATTTTGTCTAATAGAACTTTGTATTATTTTCCCGATGCTCAGCAGAGTGAAATTACTATTATAATATCATTTGGTTCCACATTTTAACATGTACTTTATTAATAAGTTAAAAATAATAGCTTACAAAAAAAGCGAGTATAGGTTGGAAGTTCCCATGTTTGATCCTTGCATTTACTGATCAATTTTAAATTCTACGACTTTTGAACACTTTACATTTAACTGAGAAATACAACAATAGGTCGTTTATCATCTAAATGATAGCTTAATGTTTAACTTTCCGTATTTTAATTTAGGGTTCATAAATTATTTTCCTTACCTTTCTAAATAGATGACTCTCTTTTGCCTTTACGTACATATTCTCTACTAGGTTTACGGCTTAATCGTGAATTCTAAAATTTGCTTACCCTTACATTTCACAGAGAATCTTCAACTAAAAAAAACCAACTAGAGAACACCTTACAAAACTCCAAGTAATTAA